>JAUMHN010406308.1:0-15076 GCA_032360265.1 Heliamphora ciliata
CAAGTTTTGATTTTTGGTACCCAAATTTTCTTGGGTCCTTTGATGTTAGTTTCTTGAGGGTGTGTTCCTTTAGGAACTCAAGCCTTCTTAATAGAAACATTTAAGAATTTTCTATGTGGACAGTGGGTGACAATGTGTCCATGCTCATAGCAGTGAAAGCAAGTGGCATTTGAATGATTTGATGATGCTTTAACAAATATGTTGCTCAAGAATTTTTGTTTCTTCTTGAGTTTGTAACCAATTTTGGCTTTATCAAAAACACATTTTTGCATCCCAAGAAGTTTATCTAAATTTTTCTTTACTTGAATGAACTTATAAACAATTTTTGTGAGATCCTCAACTTTTTCACTTAAAACTTTGTTTTCATCTTTTAAAACAGAAACTTGCTTTCACAAGACAGATTTTTCATTTTTTAAAGTTTCAATTTCAGTTGAGGAGGAAAGAACTAACTTTTTTAAATAGAATTCTTTGCACCTAATTTTCACAACTCATTATGCAAATCTTCAAAAGCATTTTGCAGTTCTTCTAATGAAAATAAATCAGGAGTTACCTCATCATCTTCTTTGGTCATAAGGCATAGATTGGTAACTTCATTTTCTTTCTTTTCATCCTCAGAGCTGCTGTCATCGCTTTCATCCCAAGCTGCAATCATGGCTTTCTTAAAGCCTTTCTTAAATTGCTTCTAGAGCTGAGGGCATTCAGCTTTGACGTGTCCAGGCTTCTTGCATTCGTAGCAGATTATCTCATCCTTCTTGTGTTTTGCTTTGAATCTGCTAGAATCACCTTTGAACTTGTTTAGTTCTCCCTTGTATCCTTCCTTCTTGAAGAATTTTCTTCCTCCTTGTTTCTTATTTCTAAGAAACTTCTTGAACTTCTTTGTGATGAGAGCCATGTCTTTATTCTCATCACTGGAGGACTCTTCTTCAGATTCTTCATCATGAGTTGAAGACTTAAAGGCAATGCCTTTCTTCTTTTTGTTGTCTTCCTCATCATCCATCTTGATGTTCATCTCATTGGTCATGAGAAACCAAGAAGTTCTTTTAAGCTAAGCCTATTTAGGTCTTTGGCTTCTTGAATTGCTGTGACCTTAGCTTCTCAATTCTTTGGCATACACCTCAGAATTTTTTTAACCATTTCTGCATTAGTGTAAATCTTGCCAAGAGATTTCAGTCCAATAATAATGTCAGTGAAGTGAGTAAAAATTTCATATATAGTTTCATCATGCTTTATTTTAAATACTTCATAGTTATGCACAAGTAGACAGATTTTTTACTCTTTCACTTGATTGGTACCCTCATGGATAACTTCGAGTCTATCCCAAATTTCTCTAGCGGTGTCACAAGTTGAGATCCTATTGAACTCGTTTGGGTCAAGTGAGCAGTAAAGGAGATTCATAGCTTTACTATATTTTTGTACCTCCCTAATGTCAGTTTCAGTCCATTCTTCTTCTGGTTTATAGACAATTTCTTTTTCAACAGTTTTGGTGGGTCTTTTGGGTCCATTTATGATAACCTGCCAAAGGTCATAATCTACTGTTTGAATGTATATTCTCATTCTAGCCTTCAAGTAGTTATAGTTTGTTCCATTGAACAAAAGGGGTCTGTTGGTCGATTGACCTTCAGATTGGACAGGTCCAATACTAGTGGTTGCTATATAAAACTCTTAAACTGTTAAGTCAAAAGCAAGAGCCCAAGCTTTGATACCAATTGTTAGATCAAGGCAACCCAAGAGGGGGGTGAATTGGGTCTTTAAAAAAAATAACAATTTAAAAATCTTTTTCAAAAAGCTTTCAATATAGTAATAAAGCAAGATATGCAAATATTTAAGCAATGCAAATATTAAAAGATGAGGGATAGAGAAATAGAACCAGACACCAGGGATTTATAATGGTTCGGCTATATCCTAGCCTACATCCACTCCTCAAGATCTCCCTTAAGTATTTTCACTATTCAGAATACTTCACGGGCGTATTCCAATCCCTTACAAGCTTCAAGACTTCACTTTAGCTGTCTGAATGTTTACAGGCACATTCACACAAGCCTATTTCAGCTTCAAGAAGATCCTATGAAAACAAGTCTCTATTTTCTTCTAATCTCTCTTGAACTCTTCTTTGATGAGATTCACTCACTCACTCAAAGGCTAAAGGGTGATTCACCCTTAATTACAATAAATGAGATGTAATAAATGAAGAACACTCACTCTCTTTACAAGATTAATTTACAATAAAAGAGAGGGTAAAGAGAAATAAGGAACAAGAATAGGAGTTACAGCAATAAATGTGAGCTTGATGATCTTTGAGATTAATTTGAGCAATGGAACAGTAAATGTAAGTCTCCAACCTTCTTAAATGCTGAGAAGTAACTCCTTATATAAGTTCTTGTGAGTTCTTGACCGTAGGAGGTATGATGAGGCAATAAATGCAAAAAATTCAACCGTTGAGATATGCCGTATTTTGAATTTCCATCTTTAGGGTCGATACAATTTTTTCACTTTACCTTCCAACGTTCTGGGGTCGACACATTTGAATCTGGTGTTAACTCGTTTGAAACTTCAGCATCCGGAGGAACAACTTTTTGTCGACTCAACTTGCCTTTGGTGTCAACACGAATTTCTATAGGAAGACTCGATATTTTTGTGTCGACACATTTGGTCTCTAGGGTCGGCACCAAAATTCTGCAGGCAGGCTTGGGACTTTTGGGTCGACACAATGTGTCTTGGGGTCGACACCAAAAATCTGCAGGAGGTCTCGGTTGTTTTGTGTCGACACAGTTTATATTTATGTCGACCCAAACCTCCGAAAACTAAAAGTGAGAATCACTTTTGTGTAGACACAAAATATATTTGTGTCGACTCAAAATGAGTCCAGGGCACTTCGGCACTTTTGTGTTGACACATAACTGGTTTGTGTCGACACTAATATTTTGATATCTGAAGATCAACTTGAAAAACAGTTAAGGTGTCAAACCATTTGATCAATGGGTGTTGGCACACTTGATATGCTTCAAGTATACTTTGACTTAAAAGTGTTTGACTTAATTTACAATTAAGATCAACAAAAAATATTCTAATTAAAGAATGCTTAAGTGTTTAAATCTTTTTGAGATAAAAGTCATTTCTTTTTAGCTAAGGTGTCAACTTTGATTGTTCAAAATGTGTTAACACTTTTATTTTGGAAATAGAAATATTATCCATTTAAAACCATCTATTCTTAGAAAATTATTATGAAAATTATCAAAATCAAATTAAAAAGCCATTGGGCTAACAAAAACGAGATGTTGGTGGATTTTGTGAAAATCATACTTTTTGGAGGTTTGGAGCTAACTCTTGGGGTTGAGTCTCAGTTTTATGAAACTATGTTGTTACATGCTTGTAGATCTCCATGGGGATGGATTGGATCTTTTTAGACATGCGATGTAAAATTGCTTTATAGGTTTTTAAATGTTTTTCATAGATGTACCGGGACAATAGGTGTGTTTGTGATGAGTTGGGCTTCCATTGCTCCTCGATGTAAGTCCAGAAACGTGCGCAGAGTAGGTTCTCAGTTCCTTCGGGTTAGTCCCCGTAAATTGAGGGTGGGTGCTCAGCTCCCTCGGGCTCAGGTCCCGTAAATTGAGTGGTTGGGTGCTTAGTACCCTCAGACTCATGTCCCGTAAACTAAGTGGTTGCATTGTCGTGACTTCGTATAGAGCTAGTCATTACCAAGTGGCCCTTTCGTGATAATTAGGGTAATGGGCAAGAGTCTATAGTTGTTACCTATGTCGGTGTGGCAGAGTCGGTACATAGGATCTCATTTTACTGTGTTCTCCTCGGCGGTGTGATCCGAGTGGAGGAAAACTGTTTTACTGCTTTCCCTTAACTGTGACATGATATCTGTGAGGATTATATGCATAGTTTGAAGGATGAAAATATGAGTTTTATGAGATTAAAACCTTTTTGAGGCCTGTGTGGCTTGATGGAAAACTTATGATTTTTGAGAGAAAAATCTTTTTTTTAGGCTCTTATGGTTGAACCTATATGTGTGTAATTGTATAACCTACTTTACAGCTTTACTGTCTTTTCATATTGGGCTTCGGCTCACGGTGTGAGATTTTGCTGTAAAAATATTTTTAGGTGACCATGTGGAGTTAACCTAGAGGCTTGTGGTGATGGAGAGCTTGCTGTAGTTTTTCTATTTTGGACTTGTACTTATACAAGTATTGCCTTTTTCAGAAGGATGGTTTTGTATGCCTTTTGCCGATATATTTATTCATGTATGAGAATGCATGTTTTTCAGTTCATGAGAGTTAAACTGTGGAGATTTTATCTAATGTTGTTATAACATCCCGAACCTCGAGAACCCATGGACACAACCCAAATTATCCCGCATGAAAGCTATCAACAATGACTTTCTTAAGAACAACACTTTCTTTCCTTTAAGCAATCATAATAAAAACATTTTATTCTAACGATATACATATGTGTCACAAAGGCTAAACAAAATTTTTAACTATCAAGAGTTCATTTACAGCTCTTATATCATTACAATTATCCACTTCACTTTCTGTACAATCATAATGTAAACACAAAAGAAATATTAAATCTTTCTTCTTAGCCTTTTCCCCATATGCATCCTCTGCCCTGATATCGTCCCGGATCCTCGAAACCTGAAATGGTTTTGTATACATACATGAGGCAAAGCACGTAGGATAAAGACTAACTCTATGCTAAGCATGATATGTGAGGTGTGATGGGTGCAACCGGAATAAAAATATAAGTTCCATAAACTCGTTATTTATTTCCACGCACGCCAAGTTATTCATTCATGAAACCTTTTTCCAAATATTCTTTTCTTTCACATTTATTCTTGATACCTGATTTTTCACAAAAACCAAATCACATTTTCATTACCCAGTTTATCACAACAATTGTGATACACAGTTTATCATAAACTCGTTATAGAGCTATCTATTACCCAGTTTATCACATTTTCATTACCCTGTTTATCACAACAATTGTTGGGTAATAGATAGCTCTATAACTCACCACGACACACACCACATTTCGGGGGCTAACCCGTGGGCATGTGGTCCCCATTTTGCCCAAGTTTTCGGTCTTTCACCACAGACCCGCCAGGCCAACTTAATTCATATCAATACATACGGTTCATTAAAATCAAGTGCTCAATTGTCACATTTAATTTTTGAATATAAACCTTCGTGGGCTTTCACTACAGGACCGCAGCCCCTCATTATGCATATTCCACATTTCAAATTTTTCACTTTATCGTCAAAACAAATTCTGTTCAAGTATTCAAATTTTCTTTCATATCTTATGCATCATGCATCATGCATCATCACTTCATAACGTATCAACGCGAGATTAAATTCAATAGTAATCATATTCTTTGAAAAGGAAACACCCATCATATGTATGTACAAATACATTACAATCCCATTTATTCTTTCTCAAAAACTTGAAATTTTATGCAATAATCATGTCGAACTCCACTTCACATCCCAAACTCGCCAGAGTTTCGTTTATTATTATCATTCTTATTATTATTAATGTTATTATTCTTTTTTCTTTAAAAAAGAATCAAGCAACAAGTTTAAAATCTTTCAAAGGGGCCCAATCGAGGGTTTAATTAATGTAAAACAGTATTCTAGAAAACTAGGGTCAAGGTACCCAAGATCCAAATCTTAAAACAAAACATCAAAAATTTTGAAAAAAGGTCCAGACCGCTCGAGTGGTGAGAAGACCGCTCGATAGGTTTCTCACCTGCATCAAAGAACTGAGAGTATCAAAAGACCGCCTGATAGACCGCTCAGGCCAAAAAGTTTTGTTTTTAATACTGAAAAGATTTTTAGTACCTTTCACCACATTTTTAGCACAAAAAAATAACCTTTAAAAAGGAAGAAAAGTCATTTCCAAAATCTCCCTCGGGCCACAAAGTGTATGTTTGAAACAAAAACCAAGCAAAACCTTTAACTTTTAAAACCATTGTTAACCATTTCTTGAAAACCTCCAAAATTTTCTCAAACTTTTGGTCACATAAACCATATTTTATCGAATAGCTTTAAATCTTAAAATTTAGCTAAAATACTAATATTAGTTCATAATTTACCAAATTGCTTTTCCCAAATAATAATTCAAAACTTCAGTACTCAACAAAACCCTTCAATGTAACAAACCCAAACTTTCCAATTTTGTTCGCTTTCCACAAATTTCATACATCCTAAATATCACATAGGATTCATACAACTCAATTTTCTCCAATTACCCATACTCAAGTCTTAGTTTTATACATATAACATGCTAGGATTTTCTATAAATAAACAAAATCAACATAAATCATAATCAAACCACAAGAGAGAGTCTAAATCCTACCTCAAGGACGTTCTACCATCAAGAATCGAACCTCTAGTGAGCTCCAATCCACCAAAACTCAATATGCACATCTTGAAGGAGCTTCCAACGAACATTTATGCTCTCCCACGGTGGCTTGTGCATGGAAACGGCAAGATCTTGGCCTTTAAGGACATGGAAACTCTCCAAGAACCTCCTAATGCTAAACCCTAGATCACTCCTAAGCTTTAGAGAGAGAGGAAAGAAGAGAGAATGAGCAAATTAACCTAAAAATCAAGATTTATAGCCTCTGTCGGTCACAGACCGCTCGATCGGTCTCCGCGACTGCATTTTTTGCCCGACATTGAACAAGCATATCTCCTTCATCCGGACTCCAAATACGGTCGTTCTTGTGCTCAAACTAAAGCCCCAGACCCGCCAGGCCAACTTAATTCATATCAATCCATACGGTTCATTAAAATCAAGTGCTCAATTGTCACATTTAATTTTTGAATGTAAACCTTCGCGGGCTTTCACAGCAGGACCACAGCCCCTTATTATGCATATTCCGCATTTCAAATTTTTCACTTTATCGTCAAAACAAATTATGTTCAAGTATTCAAATTTTCTTTCATATCTTATGCATCATGCATCGTGCATCATCACTTCATAACGTATCAACACAAGATGAAATTTAATAGTAATTATATTCTTTGAAAAGGAAGCACTCATCATATGTATGTACAAATATATTACAATCCCATTTATTCTTTCTCAAAAACTTGAAATTTTATGCAATAATCATTCCGAACTCCACTTCACATCCCAAACTCGCCAAAGTTTCGTTTATTATTATCATTCTTATTATTATTAATGTTATTATTATTTTTTCTTTAAAAAAGAATCAACCAACAAGTTTAAAATCTTTCAAAGGGGCCCAATCGAGGGTTTAATTAATGTAAAAGAGTATTCTAGAAAACTAGGGCCAAGGTACCCAAGATCCAAACCTTAAAACAAAACATTAAAAATTTTGAAAAAAGGTCCAGACCGCTCGAGCGGTGAGAAGACCGCTCGATCGGTCTCTCACCTGCACCAAAAAATCGAGAGTATCAAAAGATCGCCCGATAGACCACTCGGGCCAAAAAGTTTGTTTTTAACACTGAAAAGATTTTTAGTACCTTTCACCACATTTTTAGCACAAAAAAATAACTTTTAAAAAGGAAGAAAAGTCATTTCCAAAATCTCCCTCGGGCCACAAGTGTATGTTTGAAGCAAAAACCAAGCAAAATCTTTAACTTTTAAAACCATTGTTAACCATTTCTTGAAAAATCCCAAAATTTTCTCAAACATTTGGTCACATAAACCATGTTTTATCGAATAGCTCCAAATCTTTAAATTTAGTTAAAATACTAATATTAGTTCATAATTTACCAAATTGCTGTTCCCAAATAATAATTCAAAACTTCAATCCTCAACAAAACCCTTCAATGTAACAAACCCAAACTTCCAAATTTTGTTCGCTTTCCACAAATTTCATACATCCTAAATATCACATAGGATTCACACAACTCAATTTTCTCCAATTACCCATACTCAGGTCTTAGTTTTATACATATAACATACTAGCGTTTTCTATAAAGAAACAAAATCAACACAAATCATAATCGAACCACAAGAGAGAGTCTAGATCCTACCTTAAGGACGCTCCACCACCAAGAATCGAACCTCTAGTGAGCTCCAATCCACCAAAACTCAATATGCACGTCTTGAAGGAGCTTCCAATGAACATTTACGCTCTCCCACGGTGGCTCGCGCTTGGGTACGACAAGATCTTGGCCTTCACGGACATGAAAACTCTCTAAGAACCTCCTAAGGCTAAACCCTAGAACACTCCTAAGCTTTAGAGAGAGAGAGGAGAGAAGAGAGAATGAGCAAATTAACCCAAAAATTGAGATTTAACCCTAGAACACTCCTAATCGGTCTCCGCGATTGCATTTTTAGCCCGACTTTGAACAAGCATATCTACAAATAGGGTCGTTCTTATACTCAAACTGAAGCCCCAGAAGTCCACTTTTCAATGGTTCAAACCTCATACCAGAATTCATTTTGTACAAAATGTTATGACCAAATTAGTGGAGGTATGTCACTTTTCTTTACACACTTTTCACACATTTTTGTCCAAACATCCATTAGAACCTCATATTTTTCCGCTAAGATGCCTTTCATGCATACCCAAGCTCAAGTTTTAATTCTTACTCCCATCAACACTTAATCATTTCTAAAATAAAATAGGTCGGGGTCTCACAGTTATATCTTATGGTTTTTCAACTATAAACCTTATTTTCATAAACGGTTTTAGTGGGCTTTTGCGTGACCTTGGGGTTTGGGGCGTGAAAATTTTGCGATCCGAACTATTGCCTCCCCCCATTTGCCGTCGCAATGCCGACGCAAATATCCTTTTGCGATGGCAAGAGTATTATTTGTGACGGCAACGAGCCGACGCAAAAACCCCATTTTCTTGTAGTGTCCCTTTCAGATATAGAATCACTCTATCCAAGGATCAGTGTTCTAAGATACCTGATGAGATAGAGAAGATGAAGGCGATTCCTTATGTTTTGGCAGTAGGCAATCTCATGTATGCTATGTTTTACACTAGACCCGAAATCTACTTTGCCGTTAGCATGGTTAGCAGATATCAGTCTAACTCAGGGCAAGAGCATTAGACTACGGTAAAAAATGTAATCACGTATATAAAAAGAACTAAGGATTATATGTTGGTTTACCAGGAAGACAGTCTAGTACTTTTAGGGTATACAAACTCAGATTTTAAATTCGACAAGGATTTTCGTAAGTCTACCTCAGGATATGTATTTTAATCTTAGGAGGTGGAGCTATAAGTTGGAGGAGTATCAAGCAGTCCTGTATTACTGATTCTACCATGGAGGCCGAGTACGTAGCAGCTTCTGAAATAGTCAAAGAGGCCGTTTGGTTCAAGAACTTCCTATTAGATTTGGATGTGGTTCCTTTAGTTCAGTCGGCTATTACACTTTATTATGACAACAGCGGAGTGGTTGCAAACTCGAAGGAACCAAGAGTCCACAAGAAAGAAAAGTACAGTGATCATAAGTATCACTTGATACGAGAAATTGTACAGAAAGGTGATGTTGCTATGACAAATATTGCATCAGGAGACAACCTTACAGATCCTTTTATAAAGAGCATACTGGCTAATATTTTTGATAGTTATGTAGAGGGCATGTGAGTTAGATATATGACAATATAATTTTGAGTATAAGTGAGAGATTATTCGGATTGGTATACTGAAAATCATGTTTTTAGTATTTTATTTTAACAAATTAATTTTTTATTTTATGAGAATTTTATTGAGTAATATATGTATATTATTTCTTTTAATGTTATGCATGGATGTCCTTTATTTTGTATAGTATTTAATCTGGTGTGTAGAGTACGGGTTACATACAGAAGATCAGATTTTAGGATCTTGCAGAATAAAAATTTTATGTTCATAGTTTAGATGATATGAACATACTATCGGTACAACTGTAGTACAGAGTTTTAGTAGATCTGTTTTGGTTACAAGGAACAGATAATAGCATCGTCTATTATTCTAACTATCTGTGCTAGTACACTTTGTGTACATTAAACGGGACACATTTGGATAATTAATTTTATACTGACTATATAAATTAATTAACACCCCAAGATTATTATGAAAAGTGCTTATACTCTTAACCCTGAAATAATTATTAATTTCTGTATATTTAATATTTGTGATTTTGATTCATTAGATGGTGCGATCTTATATGGGTTTATAATCCCAATGAATTGGATAGCGGTATTTTTTATATGGTGAATATTAACTCGTCCCGAATGATCGGAATTGATGATACTTCTTAAGAAAACTTATAAGTTTTGACCGGGTCAAATTGTGTAGGTAAATTTGATTATTCGGCGGACAAATAAGTTAAACGAATGTGCTTAAGGAATTAGAAGATACCGATTAAATTAAATTGCATGTAATTAAATTTAATTGGCGGGTATTGAGAATCTTAACGTGGGGAGAAACGTTAAGCATTTACTAACAGGAGCTCAATGCAAGATGGCCTTGAAATTGTGGGTTATAGTGCAATTATAGTTCTTTAGTAGTGTGAACTGTAATTTAGTATTTTATGAAAATTGAAAAAATCGCTGTTAGTTTTTCATAATAGCAGATACTGCTATGATGCTTGCTTAATTGCGAAAATCGTTGGATATGTATCTGTGTTCCACTAGAAGTTTGATTCATAATTATTCCATAGGTCCCTAGTGTAGCCCTATAAATATGCGGGTAGGGTGAACCAGTTTCATAACTTGTCTTCAAGACTAAAGCTGTCCTAGTTCTGTCTGTATGAGTTCTCGATAGATTATAACCCATACTATATTCGAGAATTACACAAGAGAATACAATAGAAGGTCTGACGGGAGCTTCAACTCGGAATAAAAAATGTAGTTGAAGATTTGACCGGTAAAAAGTATTCTTCTAAATTAATTTTGGTCGCATGGATTTTAATTTTGATCGTCCGACGTCAAAAATTTTATCTGGAGTCCGTTTCAGCGTTTGCCCGTCTAGCTAATTTTTTACTAAAAATCATTTGCAAAAAACATGATCTGGCAGTTTTTCCTTCAACATTTTACATACTTAGTAGTTTCAAATTATTTTCTACAAATTCTAATGTTTATTCATTTCTAATATTTTCCATATTTTCCATTATAAAACTTTACTCATTGTATACTTATTTTATTGGAGTTCTTGAAGAGGAAGAGACATTAAAATTATTGTTTCATTTAAATTTTAAAATAAAGTTACCATCCATAGCTTTGTATCTAAATAGTACTTCTGAACACTGGACATGTTTTCTTTTCCTTTTAACTTCTATCTTTGAGAAAATTGAATATCTTCCTATTGTATAATTTTTGGCTACAATGCATGATTTATGGCCTCTGTTGTATAAAAGTTGTTCTTTCACTTGTGGCTATGAAGACTATTAGTCATATTTTAATTCATCAACTTATAATAATTTATTTTTCTTAAAACTTATCCCATGAGTGACTAAAAATTTCATGAGCATCTCTTATATCAATAATAAAGTTTAGAATTGCATTAAAGAAAATAATTTATTTGTCCGTGTCTACCTGCACAATTCCAAGTAAATTTTGTTGAAAATTTTTGATTCTATCATTTCTTAGAACACATTAAAGTGAACTTGCTAAATTTTCTTGTCTTAGAATTTTATGACTATTTCTACTGCTCCTATGTGAATGTAGTTATAACATTTTTTGCGTTCTTTTAGCATTTGCTTTTGAGATTAAGAGTATAATATCAATTTCTTCATTGATTACTGAATGAGTTACCTCAATTTTTTGAATCGATTGTAGGCATTCATTTTTTGTGGAGTTGTTTGAACTCAAATTCTGAAATTTTACAATCCCTAACTTTATTTGTGAGCACTTTAAGCTTTATTTCTTCGAAAATTTTAATATCCATTTTTTAGAGTGATCTTTCTTATATTGTTATCATTTTAATTTGACAAATGGGGAATTAAAATTTCTAAATCCATGGGTCAATGATAAAAAATCATCTACTATCTTTTTTTTTTATACCTATTTCTCAAAGTTTTGATTCAAGTGCTTTAACAAGTTTTTCATTATTGAGAAATTTAATTGATTTATTTAATTTTTTCTAATCTTTTCTAAAATTTTCTAAATTTAGAGCAACACGCGTTAACATATTTTGATTTTTTTTAGACATGGCTATCCTCAATTAAATTTGGTCTTAATTTTTCTTTTTGGGTTTTTAGTAGTTTGTCCAATTTTTTTGTTCTGATTACATTAATCTAGATGCTTCACTATTTTCTTAATTAATAAAATCAAATATTTTGCACAACCAATTTAAAACTAAAACTAATTGAAATAAAAGTAAAAAATTAAACAAGGAGACTAGCCAAAAAAATAAATAAGAAGAAACTTAACAATATAAATTAGTTGAATAGATTAATAACTAGCAATAGAAATAAAGTCCTAACATTAAAATATAATTATGAATAAGTTAAATCATAAATAAATGAACTAAGATTGCAAAAACAATTTGGCCCCCCCGCCCCCTCCCCAAAAATCAAAACCCAAAACGCTGCAAAAAAGCTTAAAACCCTTGAACCCTCTCTTGCCCGTACCTCTCTATCGACTCGTAGTAACCTTAATTGTTCAAGATAATCATATATCGATATATACATTCATGTGCCGGCCATGGAGTGAGCAGCAATTTGGGTCGGGGCGGAGCTGCTGTTGGTGCAGGTGTTGAGATGCAGATTGCAAGACGTCTTCCTTTCCCATCTGAGAACTCCGCCAATCGTCTTACTTACCCTAAACGAGGTTTTCCTTGAATCCTTTCGACCTTAATCTGCGATTTTGCTTTTTGGTTGTGTTTTATCATCATCATCATCATCATCATCATCATCCATAACCATCATCGATCATCATCTTCCTGTACTTAGATTGTATGTTGAGAATTTCTAGTTACATTTTCATTAATGTGTAATGTGTGTATCTTTTCTTTGTTCTAGGTCACAAAATAAATGGCCTACGTCACTGAACTTGTTACTTTCTATTAGTGTGGTTTCTAAACTTAGAACTTTTCAAGCCAATCGTGATTTGGCTGAGTATTGGTGGGTTTGCCATGGGACAATTCATTGCATAAAAAATTGAGGACACTCATTCCACACATATCCATGGCATGCCTAGCTAGAAGCATGAGGAATGAACGAGGTAGTTTAGTTACTTGGATTTTGTTACAAACCCTAGAGTAGAACTCACCTCTTAAAATTAGCTTACAAGGGGAGGGAATTGAATGGTTTATATACACATGGAAAGTCCTTTATTTAATCGACATGGGACAAGATTGTAGCATACCACACCACACCACACTTCTCGATGCCACAAGTGAAAGTGTGCAGGTTTTTCCTAGTTCGGAAAGCAACATTAACCTCTAGGTTAAGCCATGTTATGAGGGTCTAGCCAACCCAGCTCTTGTCCAGTAAGTCTAAGCAACATCAACCTTTTGGTTAAGCCATGTTATGCAGGTCTAACAACCCAGTTCCTGTTCAGTAAGTTGGACTTCGATTGTAAGTTCTGGTAATCTTGAATGGGGTACAAACTTTCCGAAGAAACTAGCAAAAGTAGATCCCTCTAAAAAACGATAGGGTTTCCAAAGGCTAGCGTTCAGGAGGAAGAACTTAGAACTGCTACTCCATTAAAAGTTCGAAGGTTGCATCGACGACAAGACGGCGATCGTTAATTTACTCAAAGACGGAGGCACGACACTGGGGTGATTCCTCACTAATTCTACTGTCGGAAGGATGATGGGATGATCAAAGATGATATAACATATACTTCGGCAATTGACGTCTCAACAGCTTAATCTATCGACACTAACCAAATGGTAGCCCTTTTTCTTTTGGCGGTTTCATTCATCTATCAGTATTCGACAACTAAATTGTCCTAATCCAACCTATAGGTCAGTTATTTCGTGACTTCGACTACAGAGTAATAATTCATTTGATTCCATACTCGAATAGATTGCACCCAACCCCATACTTGGTATGGTGGTTGTTTTAATACCAAATGTTACAAACTCTTGGGTAAAATTCACCCTTGAAAATTGTCTTACAAGAGAGGGTGCCCAATGACTTATATTGTCACGACCCATTTTCATGTATGGCATCCGTGACCGGCCAGTGAGTCAAAACCCACCAAAAGCCTTTTTCTTTCTTTATTTTCCATTCCTTATTTTGATATTTGCCGACTAAACTTTTTTTTTTTCATTTTTCTTTTTAAATGATCTCATTCAAGTCATTCCAAATTTGGAAATCAAAGTAACTTATTCATTGAAAGAAATTATTTTCCAATAAACATTCCCAGTAAGTTATTTCAAAAGCCCTAAAGCTTCTAACAGTGCATTCGACTTTCAGACATTATAACTAAATACAAGAATTGAAATGCAATACAGAAATTAAAATAAACTCTAAACTTTCTGTTTTTCGGCTACCGCTATCTTCATTCCATCATGCGTCACCTGAAATGTTTCAACGTTCATTAGCACAGTTAGTGTGAATCCAATGATATCTGAACTATTAATTATTACACAGTGTTAGAATAATATATATCAAACGGTTTGCCAGAATTTAGTAGAGAGCGACCCCACATTTAATACAGTGGACATGATCATTCTTTAAGTCACCTGGCCGTGACCCCACCCTTATTGCTTCGCCTCGCTGGTACGCTTAACGTCCCCCAGCGGTCAGGACGTCGTTTAACCCATCATTCTATCATTTATTTATATCATTTATTCATTATTTCTGTTCATTCATCTCATTTCATTCATTTATTCATCATTTTCAACCTTTACGTGAAATAAAAACTAATTCAGATATCAAAGACTCACCTGTTCTAGCAGAATTTGATTTCAACTGTTTCGGAACTTCAAATCTAGTAACATGTTAAAACTACAATTAGATAGCATTCCACGTTTCGACTATTCTATTTTTTATAACTCTATATGTATTGTTATTAGATCTTTATTATTTTAAAGTATTTAATAAAAATTTCAATTATTAAAAATCACTAAAGATGTACCAAAAATTTAATTCTTTTTATTTCATAAAACTAGCTAGTTAAAAACATAACATGTAAAAATATT
>JAUMHN010406319.1:0-11269 GCA_032360265.1 Heliamphora ciliata
ATATATATATATATATATATATATACATGAAGCAACGAGGCTCAGTTTACTGACTTTAAAACTCCCACCGGTTACACACAATAACTAAGTATTAATCATCTTTAAAAAAAATTCCACCGGTTACTCTATTTTAAATACTATTAATTATATTATAATTAAATTATTATTATTATTATTAGTTTTATTATTATTTTTATTATAATTAAACGTCACGACTTTCGTATTTAATTTGTAACAGTCGTAACCGAAAATTTATTGTGTAATTATTATTATAGTTATTATTTATTATTATTATTTAGTTGTTTAATTTAATTAATTTTTTTTCCGATATATCACATTCTCCCCTCCTTTGGAAGTTTGGTACTCCAAACTTTACTCGGATTATGTTAGAAAGCGTCATACCTTAAGAAAAGTTCTAGGTACTTGCTTCTCATATCGATTTTTTTTCCACATTGCTTTTCCTCTAGAATGGTTGTCCCACCATACTTTGATGAGCAGTATCTCTTTATTGCGGAGTGGCCGATCCATGACGTGCACCGATCATTCTTCGTTGGATAGAAACTGGCCCAACTGCACAGGTGGTGGTGTCAGGACATGAGTTGGGTCAACGACGTATCTTCAAAGTGGGTCGGTAAAAAACTATTGCGTCGAATTAGGTTAACTTCTATGTACACACATAAGGAGTAGTTAGAGACAGATTACAGCTACTTCTACATTTTGATGATCCCCCGTGTGATAATCTGGTACGTATTAATTAATTATTTTAATATAACTAAATGAACAGTAATGATTTCTAGTGATATGTACAGTAAGTTGTAGAGGGTTGGCATGTGTGGATACTCCGGGATATAATTTGGGAATTTCTTCTTTGGTATTCGAATTTGTTCTATGGGATATAATTGATGTTACTTTTATGGAAAATTTAATATATTGTGAGCTTCATCGTACACACACACACACACACACACACACACACACACACACACATATATATATATATATATATATATATATATATATATATAAGTTTTGATTGTTCAAAATAAATAAACAAATAAAGAGATCTCTAGAAGCCTAAAAAAAAGTGTAAAATAAAATAAATCCCAGTGCCCCTTTCTTGTCGAAGCCAACTTCTGTTCTTCATCTTCTTTTTCTCTGTTTTAGTTACCGAGAGAACCGAGGAAGAGGAGTGGGACGAGTGAGAGAGAGAGAGAGAAAGAGACGTTGGGGAAGGACACCGGCGGTAGCTCGGTGTCATCACGAGAAGTTGGTCGGCGGTGTGACTGGCGGAGATCGGTGAAGCTTGCGGCGATGGTTAGCTGAACCTAAGGTTTCCTTTTTTTTTAACAAAATCTTGAGATGTCTGGCATCAACGGGTGAAGGATTTCGTAATCAAGCAATCGGGACCCATGATTCCTCACTGGCTGAACCTAGAGCTTAGATTATTGGATGAAAATTTGGAGCTTGAAGCTCTATTGCAAGTTACCTCTTCGTCTCTCATCTTTATCTTTTCTTCTCGATTACTTCCATGAAGGTTGAACTAATCTTTGTTTTCCTCTAAAATTAGAGGTTTCAAGAGTGGGATTAAAGGCCATGTAGCAAGGGTTTCAGTTTGAAGCATCAAGGCGAAAAATCCCAAGGTAGCCGAAAACCCTAAGGGGCGGGATTGGCCAGTTTTTGAAGTTCTAGGGGCTCAACCAGGTAAGATATTGACTAATTGGGATGTTTTCATATGATTGGTGTTGATATTGTTTGATTGCCACATGAAACCCTAAATCCATGAGAGATTAATCTAAACCCTAACCATAGTTGAGTTCATACACATGGATTATGATACTTTACATTCATTGTGAAGTTAAAACCCACAAGAGGCGACCGATGCTATGTAACCTGGTGGTTAGTAGATTAGAGAGTTAAAAATCATGTTCTAATTCAAAATTTCATTTATAAAGCATAGTTAGTTAGAGTATTTCATTCAGTTGATGAATATTGTATATAGTATGATCAATGGATAACCCAAGGGGAGGTTTGACCCACTTGTTGGACAGTGATTTAGAAACTAAACTTTTGAGTAATTGGTACGATTTTAGAAGTTGGTGTGTATAAACTTAGGTTATGTAATTGGAGCATGTGAATTTAATGGAGGATGGATTTAAGTTTGAGAACTTGAGACTTATTTGGTTATTTGAACTCAAGCTAAGGTTTAATTTTATTTGGACTATAATGGTTTGAACTTTTAAAGAATTTAATATAATGGTGGGTTTTAAGAACTCTTAATGAATACGTAAAGTCTTATAACATATTGGTTGGTGGTTTGTAGATAAAGATTAGTAATTAATTGTGAATCATGGAATGGAAATGAAAGATGTAGTTAATTTATGGTTTATGAGGTTGAGGTTGGGTGTTGATAATAGGGAGTTGAATTGTAGAAGTTGAAGCGTTAAATTATAACTCGGGCCACATAATTTGGTAAAACATGAATTAAAGATTGAAAGAATAACTAAACTAGAAGATGGAGAAATTGCTTGAAATAAATTCTAGTTAAGTGATTGGGACGCTTTAATTTTGTAACACTTGAATCACTTGGTGGGTTTAACCATTACGGTGTGGCATCTAACCTTTAAAATACTAAACTATTGAAATGTGAATTATTCTACAGTTGATCAAATGAAATTTGGAATTTCAACTTAATATACTAGACTTGTGGCATGACTTGAAGTATAAACTCTAAATTATGATGTTCACCTATGGGTTGCTCAATCATTGACGTGTGATTAAATCAAAGGCACTTTGAATGGGATATGGGAATAAACCTGAACGGTTGGGTATTGAACTTAACTCATGGGTTATGGAATTAATGAATTGGGGATTAAATGATGCAATATCGTGTGATGGTGTATAAGTTATTGAGGCAAGCCAAAGGTGGCAAGTGGACCCATAGTTGAGGTTGATGAAATTTAAATTTTAAATTGTCATGTGAAGGTTAATTTCCTAACTAACTCTCGAGATATGAAAATTGACTTAATTAATGAATTAAATTATTAAATTGGGTTTCATTTAGATACTAATAGAATATAACTTGGAAAATTGGACTGGTTGACACTCGTGGGAGTATGGATTGTAGTTGGTGTTTGATTGGGTGAGTTGTTTCAATCCATTAAACTCTTAAATAGTAAACTTAGTTTCAATTCATGATGTGATGGATGGTCTCATGACAATTGAATAGTGTAAGAATTCATTTTTGTGTTGAATTGTGGCCAGTTCACTAACACTGACCTTTTGAGAACTTGAATGATATTTATATCTTGAATTTAAGAATCTTATTGGATGATTGCTAAATGAATGAGACGATGTAATAAAATGGGAATCTTGTAACTTGATTGGCTTGAGCATTGTAATTTAAATCCATGATTAAATTAGGAAATTTGGGGTATGTTCATAAATTATCAGACTAAACTTCATTGTGAGTCGATTTGAGTTTATTAAAACTTAACGAATGTTGAAAGTGAATTTGATGAGTATTGACTTGAATTTGATAATGTGATTTATGAGTTATGATTGAAATCTAATAAGAATACTTGGAAGATAATGGAATGATCTACAGCATTAAGGGTTGTGACTATTAAATTGGTAACAACAAGGGGAATGAAGCAAAGATTTGATTTCAAACTTATGATACATAAATGAAAATGAGGATGTTATGTTTAAAGATGTGATTTGAAAATGGTGTGATTGTGAAATTGGAATAGGAGATGGACTCCGAGTTATTAATAAATAATGACATGATTATGACATATTGATATGGTTAATCAAATAGTGAACCGAGAATGATTGATGTTGATGCGATTAAGTTGGGCTTGACTATCCCCACGGTGAAAGACCAAAAACTTGTGTAGGTTGGGTGCCCTACCCATCGGAATAGTCTCCGAAAAGGTGTGCATGGGTTGCCTACCCGTTGGTGTTCCTCAGGAAAATTGAAAAAGGCGGTGGTCGTGGTGAGTTATAGAGCTATCTATTACCCAATGGCTTCGTGTAGCCTATTGGGGGAATAGGGAGGGATTTCTATAAGCTGTACATGATGTTGGTTTAGTACTGGATTAGGAAAATAAAATAAAAATGTGGATGAAAAAATAAAGAATTAGAAAGAGAAATGATTAGTTATTATAAAGATGTGGTAACTCAGAATGTTGGGTAACGGGCCAAAGAGAATGGAAATGAAAACAGGAACAAAAGATAGTTTGAAAGAATATGAAATGAAAATAAAAGAAGATGACACTTGAATGGAGATAATGAATAGGAATCTAACCATCTCATGGTTAAATGAAATGGATGATGAAAGGTATGATTCGTGAGGACAACGAAAATGAATTAAGTGAAACTTGAAATGAAAGAACCCGGTTAAGAACCGTATATGAGAACTAAATTGCAAAGTGAAAGAAAAATTGTGCTGGTAAAACTACAAATGTTGAGTTATCAGGTATGTGTGGATATAATGAGTTAAATAGGATAAGAGAAATAATGTAATGGGAATAGAAATCATATGTAAGAACTTAACTAATGACGTAAGGAATAGGCATGACATACATGAAAATATTGAAATTGAAAGAAAGAAGTAGATCATGTAAAAAAAATAAATGAGCAAGAATGGGTGAATAACTCTTTTAGAGCAAGAAAGGTGATTGTGAATTCTTGTTCGGTTATGAAAATGTGTTGGTTATTATTGCATAATGGAATCCACTCTCCCCTCATTTATCATGCATTACATCATTTTTAGTTGCTATCCTATGAGCTTCGGCTCATATTTGTTGCATCCCCTCTTTTACAGGTTCAGATGATCATGAAAGGAGAGTAAATAAAAGTTGGGATCTAAAAGAATGTTTTGAAAGGAAAGAGTAAATTTTACTTTGGATGTAAAGATGTAAATCATATATGCATGATTAAATCCCATATATTTGTTTCAAAGTATTGTATTGGAAAACTGTATGGAAACTATGAGACTTGCTTGGATGGATGTAATTATCAGACGATCTAGTAATAGTCATATATGATTTAATGCTCATAGAAAATGAATGCTAAAGTAATAAAATGATGCTTGTGGATTATTATGTAGTTTAATTTTGTATAGCTAGTAAATAGCCTTAATTGTGATTGGGTATTGAGATTCAGGCAGTGTCTGAGTATATCTATTATGTTGTTTAAGATTGACAGGTGATAATTTAATTTGAGAGAGTCCGAAAAATAAAGGAAATTCTGCCGAAATTCTTAAAAATTAGACTTAGTATATTTTGGAGTTTGGGATACTTTAAAGTAATTTTGGTTAAAAGAATAATGAGTTAGCAAGTGGGGTTCATGCTCCTCGGTTTTGAGTGTCACGCCCCAAACTCCAAGGCGCGTAAACGCACATAAACAACCATATAAAACACCCAACCCGATATTTACTCACAGATCAAAACATACATGTATTTAAATATGACTGCCAAAAAGGTTTACATTACACGGTTCTAATACCGAAAAACATGTTATAAGCATACATAATTAAAAAGAGAAAAAAGGAAGACTATAGATTTTCCTCCCCAACTGGAAACCCCGAATCAACCTACACGATCGGTACCTGAAAGACATTTTAAATCCCACACTATGAGCTAAAGCTCAGCAGAAACTAGACAAACATAAAATGTAAGCTAAACATGCTAGGAAAATGATGTGTGGTTTTCGACTCACATGAGCGATAAAAATAGTTTTATATCTAAACTCATATGAGTCTCAGAGGGAAAAACATTTCAAAAACTGTTTTATACGAGGACTCCCAAGAGCCTCAAGGAAAACAATTTTGAAAACGGTTTTGTATCACGACTCATCAAAGCCTAAAAAATAATTTGATATATAGATACAGTACGATGCTTCAGCAGCAAAGATAGACTCCTACGAGCCAAGACTCCCACGAGCCCCAACAACAGATATATTGCATTCAAGTAGATGCTAGAATAATAACCCTTTTTGACTCAAATGAGTCATGAAAACGGTTTGAAATTAGTTTTATATCTCAACTCACACGAGTCTGAAATACAGTTTGAAAATGGTCATGTCCATGTCACAAGCATCACATACTATCCATGTACCTTCTCGAATTTTCATCGAGGAACCATAGCCCCAACTAATGCCTTGTTGACCAAAGTCAATAGATATCTTCACGGTCTTCCACAGTAGGACGAATAAGCCCCCTCATTTTACACGGGATAAAACTTCATACCACGGGATGAAACCGTATATCACGAGATAACACTGCATATCACGGGATGAAACCGTATTCCATGGGATAACACCACATACAACGGGAAAAAATCGTATCAACATATACATATGTAAAACTAGAGCTTTAAATGCATCAAAACCACATAAAGCCACATATTCATCCACATTATGCAAGAATAAAACTAACTAGAGTTTTATAAGCACAAAACCACGTATAATCACAACATTCCATATAACGGTGCCACACAATCCGCCGCGACTCCATAAGCCACACACCCGTTATCCGCTCACCCGAACGACCCTTCCACTCACCGAGACAACCAACGATGCAGAAAACCAAAACCCAACCCAGAGGCCAGCACCAAACCTCCCACAAAATGGTTCTCATAATAAACCACCTTTAAAACGAACAATGGACCCACACGTCCTGCATCCAACGATGCACCAACCACTACGCACACAACCGTGCACCAACAATCGTATGAACTGACCAACACCCCTCTTTGTGACTTTAGTTGGCAGGACCCTATAATCTAATCAACTGAAAAACCACTAGAGCAGAGCAGTAGATTAAGCCTCATAACCCAATCAACTGAAAGGCCACCGCACGACCATCAAAACCACCAAAAACACCAACACAGGACCAGCTCAGTCAACTGAATCCCCACGTCCAGCCCACTGAAAACCCACTGGAATTTTACAAAATTCTCCAAAACACAGGTCAATCGATTGACCTCCTAGGTCCATTCGACTGAACCACCCGAATAAAGATCCAGTCGATTGAATAACCTAGTTTAGTCGACTGACCCACGGCGAAAAATGACTCTAAACTACGGCTCCAACCATCACAACCCCAAAACGAAGACTTCAAACTCCCTTCCAACACCCTAGACGTACACAGCCCAAGACTACCACTAAAGCCTCGAAACAAACACTCACAACCCGATTTCATCCAACCAAAATCGATGAAAAATGGTTTTGAACCCAAAACCCAATGTTTGAAACGTAAAGCAATTTTATGCATTTTAAAACGGTAAAAAACACACGATTACACGTAACACCCCTATAAGACATGAGAGTCTAGGATCCTACCTCGTTGAGTTATAACCTCGATGCCTTAAACCACGTGCAAAATCAAACTTCGTCAGAATAAAATTCTGTCTGGATGAAAGAATAACCCAGCACAAGGAGACTAAGGATTTGCTGTTGGATCGTCAAAAATTAAGCCCTAGGCTCCTGCGAAGTTAGAGAGAAGGCAAAGAGAAAAAGGGAAAACTTAGCTTGTAAGTTTTGAAAATATCTAACGCGAAATATTTATAGGCCACGAAAATATCTTCTTTTTTTTTTTGAAATTTACACCACAACGCCCAATGACCCCGGGAACCAACCCCGCATGCATCACTAAACTCGAACATGCATATAAATACATATGAACATGCAGGAATGAAAACAAAAAAAATGCGTCGAAAAATGCCAAAAAAGAAAATGGGTTAGGGTTTCACAACTCTTACCCCTAAAAGGAATTTTTTCCCCAAAATTTAGCACAAGGTTGAAAGAAAACAAACTGTCGATCGCAATCGACACAAGCATGAGAGATGGTCAGCCGAACCATTCCTGGGATATAGTCAAATAAGGTCAGGCATCCTAACAACGGCTAACTATCTCAAAGACACGGGATCTATAACTCACCCCAACCTCACATCCTCTCAAACCGCTGTCTCAACACAGCACACCACCCACGGAATCCATCACCAGCCCCTAATAGATGAAATGAAGAAACTAGCCCAAGGCCTACATACTCAGAAAGTACCTCTGCTCACTGGAGAAATATATGTATCATCTAACATAATCGGTGCCCTAAAAAAACTGGGAGCTGTTAGTACATACGCTTGGCCCTGCGTCATTTTGGTCTGTCTGCCATAACCCGGCACTGTCGGCTCCAACACCGACTGAACTGAAGTACCCCCTCCTGCAACTCGGGAAGTCAGAAATATGGGAGGCTACTGTCAATCCTGCACAAATGTACCCTCTACTGTGCCTACTATGCTCGGTGCACTCTCTCTAGGGACAGTTCCTGCGGATATATCCAGTCTTCCAACATCCAGTTCAGTCGACTGACCCACGGCGAAAAATGACTCTAAGCTACGGGTCCAACCATCACAAACCCAAAACGAAGACTTCAAACTTCCTTCCAACACCCTCAGACGTACACAGCCCAAGACTACCACTAAAGCCTCGAAACAAACATTCACAACCCTATTTCATCCAACCAAAATCGACGAAAAATGGTTTTGAACCCAAAACCCAATGTTTGAAACATAAAGGGATTTCATGCATTTTAAAACGATAAAAAACACACACGATTACACGTAGCACCCTTATAAGACATGAGAGTCTAGGGTCCTACCTCGTTGAGTTATAAACTCGATGCCTTAAACCACGTGCAAAATCAAACTTCGTCATAATAAAATTCTGTCTGGATGAAGGCATAGCCCAACACGAGGAGACTAAGGATTTGCTGTTGGATCGTAAAAAACTGAGCCCTGGGCTCCCGCGAAGTTAGAGAGAAGGCAAAGAGAAAAAGGAAAAACTTAGCTTGTAAGTTTTGAAAATATCTTTTGAAAATATCTAACGCTAGATATTTATAGGCCACGAAAATAGGTTCTTTTTTTTTTTGAAATTTACACCACAACGCCCAATGTCCCCGGGAACTAACCCCGCATGCATCTCTAAACCCGAGCATGCATATAAATACATATGAATATGCTGGAATGAAAACGAAAAAAATGCGTCAAAAAAATGCCAAAAAAGAAAATGGGTTAGGGTTTCACAACTCTACCCCCTAAAAGGAATTTTGTCCCCGAAATTCAGCACAAGGTTGAAAGAAAACAAACTGTCGATCGCAATCGACACAAGCATGAGAGATGGTCAGCCGAACCATTCCTAGGATATAGTCAAACAAGGTCAGGCATCCTAAACAACGGCTAACTATCTCAAAGACACGGGATCTATAACTCACCCCAACGTCACATCCTCTCCAACCGCTGTCTCAACACAGCACACCACTCACGGAATCCATCACCAACCCACAATAGATGAAATGAAGAAACTAGCCCAAGGCTTGCATACTCAAAAAGTATCTCTGCTCACTGGAGAAATATCTATATCATCTAATACAACCGGTGCCCTAAAAGAACTGGGAGCTGTCAGTGCATACACTCGGCCCTACGTCATTTTGGTCTGTCTGCCATAACCCGGCATTGTCGACTGCAACACCGACTGAACTGAAGTATCCCCTTCTGTAATTCGGGAAGTCTGAACTACGGGAGGCTACTGTCAATCCTACACAAATATACCCTCTAGTGTGCCTACTGTTCTCGGTGCACTCTCTTTCTCTAGGGACAGTTCCTGCGGATATGTCCAGTCTGGCCACATCCATAACAAATCGGCAGCTCCCTCCCTTGTGACTAAACCGAACTCTAGGACTACCTCAACTGTGGATCCCGATACTACCTCAGTGTGGGCAATCTGGCACACAATGCCCCGGTTGTTCACACCAATAACTTCTAACCTCCCTCTGCTTTGGCCTCTCCGATGAAGCCACAGATGGTGCTGGTGAAGAAAACTACTGTGGTAATCCAGATGGATGAAAACTAATGCCAGAGGACTTTCGCCTCTTGCCAGAGCGCCCACCTATCTGTGCCTCTATCCCACCCTGTGGTGTCCTGGCCTCCCTGGATGGGTTGGTGTTTGGCTTAGGTTTTAGTGTTGAATTTTGGGGACGAAATTTCTTTAAGAGGGGGAGAGTTGTGAGACCCTGACCTATTTCTTTTTTGGAGTAATTTAAGTATTGACGGAGTTTGGATTAACCTTTGACCTCGGTGTGTTGGGTGTTTTGTTTCTTCATAGTAGAACAACATGTGCGTATGAGTTTTATGCATGTTCAGGCTCGAAAGAGGCATGTTTGGCTTGGTTTAAGGTTAAAAAACTTATTTCTCGCAAAGGACCATTTTTCCCTACAGTCCAGTCCACTGGACGGGTGTCCCCAGTCGACTGGGAGGAGATCCAGTCGACTGAACTGGGATTCAGTTGACTAAACGATGTCGGTAAAGCTTATTTTGCCATTCCAGTAGCCTCATCCAGTCGATTGGATTGGGGTCTAGTCGACTAAACCGTGGATTTTTGTCGTGTCTATAAAAGGAATAAGCCTAGAGTTATTTTGGCATATTTTATTTCCAGATCTAGTTTCTCTCTCCTAAAACCTTTGCATTCTCTCTAGATTCTGATGGGCCTAATGCTCGATTTTCAGCAAACTAACAGTAGATCCTTGATGTTGGTGTCGGGGGCTTCACGTTCATCCGGACATAATTCCATTTTGTTGAGGTTCGATTTTTGAGGTGTCAAGCTTTTTGCTCAATGTGGTAGGATTCTAGACACTACTACTGTTAAAGAGTGTTATATGTAATTATATGTGTTTTTACCGGGTAGAAAATACATATAATGTGGTTTTCATGTTTAAACCTTGGTTTTTGGGTAAAATGTGTGTTTTTACGCCTTTCTTGATTTTATACATGATTCAGATGTGTTGATATCTCGTAGTTTTCAAATGGAGGTTTAAAAACGAGGTGTTTTGTGAAAAACGTGTTTTTTAAAAGTTTGGAGCTAACCCTCGGGGTTGTGTCTCAACTTTTAAAACATTTTAGTTGGAGTATGTATTTACATGCTAGAAGATCTCCATGATGCTGGATTGGATCTCTTTTTATACATGTTGATGTATAACTATTTTACGAGTTTTTGGTAGTTACGCTACGGTGGGTTTTTAAATGATTTCTATAGATGTGCCGTGACAGTGTGTGTTGAATTGGGCCTCAATTGCTCCTCACTAAAAGTCTAAAAACGTGCGCAGAGTAGGTCCCTATGGTCCTTCGGGTTAGTCCCTTTGGTCCTTCGGGTTAATCCCCGTAAACTAGGTGGTGGATGCTCAGTACCCTCGGGTTGTGAACCTGTAAACTAAATG
>JAUMHN010406319.1:11369-37902 GCA_032360265.1 Heliamphora ciliata
TGGTCCTTCGGGTTAATCCCCGTAAACTAGGTGGTGGATGCTCAGTACCCTCGGGTTGTGAACCTGTAAACTAAATGGTTACGTTGTTGTGACTCCGTATAAAACCTGTCATTACTTAGTAGACCCTGAGCGATTTTAGAGTAATGAGCGGGAGTCTATAGTTGTTATCTTTTTCCATGTGTGCGGTAGAGTCGGCATATAGGATTTTATTTTATCTTTTTCTCTTCGGCTGTGTGACCCGAGTGGAGAATACTGTTTTATTACTACTTATCGTTTTATTTTCCTCGGTTGTGTATTCTGAGTTGAAAAATAACGTTTTGTTCCCGGTTGTGTAATTCAGGTGAAAAATCATGTTTTTGATTACTATTTTCCTTTAACTATGGCATGTTATCTACATGGTAATTATGCATGGTTTTAAGGGTGGAAATGAGGGTTTTATGAAGTAAAACCTTTTTTGAGACTCGTGTTAGCTTGACGAAAAACTTGTGATTTTGGAATGGAAAACTTTTTTGGCTCCTGTGGTTGAGTCTTTATGCTTATGATTGCGTAACCTGCTTTACAGCTTTATAGTCTGTTTCTATTGGGCTTCGGGTCACGGTGTGGGATTTTGTTGTAAAACTTTTTTTAGGTGGACGTGGTCTTGTTGGGTGACCTTGAGGTGCCTAGAGGTGGCTGTTTACGAGACCCTATTGTTTGGTCTTTGTTAGGTAGTTTATTCCTTTCTGTATATGTTTCATATTTGAGTATAGCATATCGTAAACAATATGCTTTTGTTATGGCTATGGGCCAAAGTATGCATGTTTTCTGCTTTCGAGAGAACCATGTGCTAGTTGTTTTTTTTTGTAGTTTTATACTACGCTTTTCGTTGTTGGGCTCAACGATGACAAATGGAGTTTTCAAATGGTTTATACTTCATTCAAACTCTTGTGCTTCGAGGGAGATTTTGGAACGGCTTAAGCTTCCTTTAAAAATAAAATATTTTCTTATCACAAAAACGTATGTTTTATTTCAAAGGCTTAGCTTGTGGGACCGTAACAGTAGTCTCTTGGCTACTCTCTTTTAAATTCAATAAACCTTCGGTAGTATACTTTACAAAGGTTTTTGCCTCGTTTTGACTTTTTGATTTTAAATCCCTTGTTTGGCTAGTTTTAGTGATTGTTCGATAGCTTTTCGTGTGACTCAGAGTTTAGGGCGTGACAGTTCTGGTCTTTGCTACATCGAGGGAGAGGAACCATTTTTAGGCTGCCCCAAAAAGAGATCATGAAAGAGCTGGGCCTTCAACTGGTCTTCAATTCCCATTAGCGACAGGGTACCAACATACATTTGAGATGAATTTTAAGATCTCCGATATTGTCGAATTTTTCCATATCGAGCATTTTAAACTTATCCAGGAGTTTGGCGTCTGGAAACTGACAGAGTCCCCCTACATTGAGCATATATTCCTCGACTCCCTTGGCCTTTCTAAGGACCTTCTCCATTTGATCAATTTTCTCAGCCAATGCAGATTCTCTTAACTGTGCAGTGTTTTCTTCCTCAATTATCACCTGACGAGGGATCCATGGTGGTGGCAGAACAACTTGTGGTTCATTAGGAACCCGATTGTCATCCCAAAAGTTTTCCCCATTGCCATTCGGGTCATCCAGTTGTTCATTCACTCTCGGTAGATGGGCCTGAATTTTCTAAATCTGTGCTTGGCAATATATCTGAGTTTGGGTTTGCTGCTCAATGGCCCTCTGTATATCAGTAATCGCCCTCATTAGGGTTATCAAATTCATCTCGTTCTCGGGCATCTCAA
Organism: Heliamphora ciliata; assembly: GCA_032360265.1. Classification (NCBI taxonomy): domain Eukaryota; kingdom Viridiplantae; phylum Streptophyta; class Magnoliopsida; order Ericales; family Sarraceniaceae; genus Heliamphora; species Heliamphora ciliata. Next base: position 13,165 of record JAUMHN010406319.1, read on the forward strand.
ACTGTTCTGCGATATGTTCTGGAATTTTATAAAGTCTCCCGACTACTGATCTAGCCCAAACACGTGCTGGACACAACTCATTTGACCCAATGATCTAAAGCTCATATAAACCTGATGACCCCAAAAGCAGAATAGCCAGTATCAAACACTTCTTTGGAAAGAAGTCTGACAATAGGTAGCAAACATCTCAGATACCCAAAGTAGCAAACCATGAGCACTGAAAATGAAGCAATGCCCCTATCGGGTTCATACTGGCAGCATAATAACAGGACAATCTAGGATGACAACTAAGGAGAAAATCAACCAAATTCTAGAGAGAATGTTATCTAAATGGAGAAATCGGTAGCACTCTGGCAAGAAAATAGTTCTAACCCCCAAGAGATCGGTTCGATCTAGAATTCTAGGAAAAAATGAGCAGCATAACAGTAGGGAAATAGAACTAGCTCAGACGAGTTTAACAAGGGTAAGCGAGCCTAAACAAAAATAGGGGACAAAACGAACAACCCGGGAAGAACCCAAAAGAAAGAGAAACTATCCTAGAGACCTCAAAGCAAAACAAAGCCATGACCCCAAGAAAACAAAACTATGTCATGAAAACCAAACAAAGCAAAGAACAAAAATCGGGTAAGGGCCCGAGGGGAAAAGCTAACCTACACAACAAAGGGATAACAGCCAAAACCCAAGCTAAAAACCCGAGAAATAACTAGCCTACGCCAAACAAACAATCCTAACAAACGCAAACAAAATATACAATTAAGAAAACACATAATCCTACTAAGGTCAGTAGCACTTAATGAAGGGTTCTAATCTATTATATGCAAAAGCTCGATTTTGGTCAATCAAATAGGGTACCTTCTAAATAAAGATGGGTATATACTTCCCATGCCTGGAGTGGTGCAGGACATGGTTAAATAGTATGCCCGAACTCTTTTACTGCTCCTATGAAAGCGTACAGTCAGTAAGGCTTGTCCGCCTTCCCAGCAATACCAAAAATGGATAAACGATCGGGGCATCGGGTCTACCAGGCAAGCGGTGTGAAAAACAATGAACATGCATGCGAGAATGCAAATGAGAAATTCTTATTAAGAACTAATGATGTGTTCAAGTCTAGCCCTCTTATTTAATTTTATAAACCAGTCCCCAGTGGAGTCACCAAAAATTACTGTGGCGCCGGGATTTTGGCGTTTTGAAATAATAAAAAATAAGGAATTCAAAAGATGTTTGAAAAATATTTTAACACCTTGAAAGATAAATTTTGAATACCCTTTTTTGTTAAAAATAGAGTCACCACTTGATTTTTGAGAAAAACCAAGAAAAACAAAAATAACTACTGATCACTAAAGCATTTAACCAGAGAAAATGGTTCGGGGGCTAAGGTACGAATCAGGGAAGGTGTTAGGCACCCTATTCACCAATTGTAAAGTTGGCCTCTACTAATCATCATTGGTTCTTTAATAAGATTTCTCAAATGCATGTAAATAAAGAAAGTTGAGGCAAAGAGGGAACAACCAAAATCAAATGTAGAAAATACATAACATATGTATATAGAACACCAAAATAAGGCAAATAAGAAAAGAAAATTCTAAGTTCTATGAGATGCAATTTTTAAACTAAAGAATACATGGAGTACACCTAAATGCAATGATTTAAAAAGAATAAAAATATGCTAGAATCATTAAGTTTAAATTATGCTAAAACTAAACATGAATTTTTATAACAATATCTGAAAATGAAATCTAAGCTATTTCAAACATAATTTTTAAGTATATCCTAAAATTAACATACTAAACATACATATTATCAAATCGTCTACAAGTATAACTAAAATAAAAAGCATGTGAAAATCCTATATGAAAATAAAGTTTACCAAATAATGAAACTAATAACAAGTATTTTATGTATTAATATGATAAGAGAATATTTAAAAATTTAATTTGAAAGAAAAACAAATAAAGAGGAAGCTTATAAAAGAAAAATAAACCAGAAGAAGAAAGTTGGAAAAGGCTCATTTAAACTATTAAAAAGAAAAAACCTAACTATTTACACTTTATATTTTTAAAACAAACAAAAGAAAAATAAAAGAAATGAAATGAACAAGAGGGTTTCAATTCTTATTAAAAGAGAAAACTATACTACCATTTAAAAGATGAAAATATGAAGAAAAAAAAAAGCGTCGAGCTTTTAGCTCACCGAGGTTGGATTCTAGATTCTACTGTTGTTAAAAGGTGTTACATGCAATTATATGTGTTTTTACCAGGTAGAAAATGAATCAAATGTTATATTTATGTTTAAACCTTATTTTTCAGATAAAAAGTATATTTTTCGCTTTTCTTGGTTTAGTACATCGTATGACTTGTGGATGTATGAAATTCAAAGGTAGTTTTGAAAACGGTGGTTTCTAACAAAAATCTCAACACTTGGGGTTTTGGAGGTTTGGAGCTAACCCTTGGGGTTGAGTCTCAGTTTTGAAACGCTTTGTTGAAAGTAAAAAAATAAACATCTTTAAAAATAATTTTGTTGATCTCCATGTTTAATATATATTTGTGGAAATTCTTTTTGTAGTCGAGCTACGGGTTAATTTTTAGATGATTCTCTAGATGTATCGGGATAATGGGTATGTGGCACGATTTGCCCTAGGTGGAAGTCCGAAAGCGTGTGCAGAGTACATACCTTTGTCCTTCAGGGTAATTCCCATAAAGAAGGTGGTAGGTGCTTTTGTCCTACGATTTTAGTCCGTAAAGTCAGCAGTTACGTTGTGGTGACTCCGTATAGAACTTGTCATTACCTAACAGGTCTTAAATGATTCAGGGATTAGGTAATGGGAAGAAGTCTATAGTTGTTACCTCTGTTTCTTTGTGGCAGAGTCGGTACATAGGATTCATTCTTCTTTTTCCTCGATTTTATGATCCGAGAGGAAACAACTTTTTGATTATTGTTTTTCCCTTAACTGTGGCAAGTTATTTGCACTATTTGCAATGCATGATTTTAAGGATGAAAATGTGGGGTTTTATGAAATAAAACCATTTTTGAAGCTCGTGTTAGAATGATGGAAAGACTTGTGGTTTTCGGGATGGAAAATTATTTTTTGGCTCTGTGGTTGAGTTAGCTCCCACCATATGATTGCATATCCTATTTTACAGCATTATAGTCTATTTCTATTGGGCTTCGGCTCACAGTGTGGGATTTTGCTGTAAAACCTTTTTTAGGTGAACGTGGTCCTGTAGGTTGACTTTGAGGTGCCCGGAGGTGGCAGTTGACAAGACGCTTCTATTTTGTCTTTGTTAGGTTGTTATACCTTTCTGTATATGTTTCATGTTGGAATATAACATGTTGTAAATCATATGTGATTCTTATGGATGTATGCATGATTTATTACTTTCGAGAGAACCATGGGTTGGTTGTTATTTTTCACAGTTTCTTACTACGTTTTTCTTTGGTTGGCGCAATGGTTTACAAAAAGAGATTTTCAAATGTTTTTGGTTTCATTCAAACTTTTGTGCTTCGAGTATGATTTTGGAATAGCATAAGCTTCTTTTTTATAAAAAAAGAAAAGATTTTTCTTATCTCAAATGTGTATTTATTTTAAAGACTTGGCTTTGGGGCCATAACCATAGTCTCTTGCACTACTCTTTTAAATCAAATAAACCCTCAGTAGTAAATTTTTCAATGGTTTTAGCCTCGTTTGGGCTTTATGGTTTTCTTCCCTTTTCATTCGGGCGATTTTAGGTGGTTATTCGGTAGCTTTTTGCGTGATCCAGAGTTTGGGACGTGACAACTTGGTACTAGAGCTCTGGGTTTGAATACCTATGAGTTGTGGGAAGAGGGTGCGTGACCTTGTGAGGATGTGTGTTCTTGGTTGCTTGTGTTTGGATCATGAGCATGTTGATGCCATGTATATGTAAGCATGGAGATTGGACCTTAGGATTGATTAGTCTTGCCTTCGGGCGTTTGGATTAACAAACTTCGGAGCCAAGTTAGAAACACATTTCGCGGACATGATTTCTTGCAAGGAATCTAAGTAAGTTATCCAAAGTGACACGTCATTCTTATCGGTTCTCCTCGGTATCGGTGTTGTGTCTACATAATCGTTGTGGCTATGTATTAGCAGGATTATGTGATATATGTTAGAAATAACATGATAGATCAACCATAGGTTGTCCTGTTCTATCATTTTTATATATAACTGGTACACCCTTCGAGATGGCGAGACTATGGTTTTGGTCTGGGATGTGCGACTCGGTTGTAGTGGTTGCTGAGAGGTAAGGTTCTGGGTTGAGCATCGATCGCTTGGTGCGTCGTTGAACACTTCAGTGAGTTGGATTTGGCCGCGTGAGGGTGGCCCTGGTGGGTGAACTGTTGAGTGTTAGTATGAGTAGAGTTTGTTAGGGTGTAGTCGAAGCATGATTGCTGGCTTTGGCTTTGGTAGGGTGCTCCTCTGGTGAGTATGCTACTGGAAGTTGTAGTTGTGTTACAGATATCCTTGTGAGTGAGGGTGATGGGGTGTTGGAGACCCTGGGAAATCAGTTGTTATGACTCAATTGGTGGATAGATATGTGGATCGTAATAATCCCTTTTGATTAGGGTTTGGTGTACATGGTTCTGGCCATGTGATGGATTGGATATGTCTTGAGTCATGCTTTATCGTGAGCCGTGTAGTCAGGATGGGGTATAGACAGAAACATAGTGGATGAGAGCATGGTAATCCTTGGTCGGGCGTATGATTAAATAGCGTGTGTGGTTCTAGAAATATACCCTGGTAGTCATGATGTTGATGGTGGTCAGCAGGATGTTGACGGTAGCTAGAGTAGCATCAAAGGATGTTGTTGGTAGTTAGAATTATGTCTGATGATCTTGGAAGTTGTGTGCCTCATTGAAGTTTGAGACTTGAGTCCCGTTCGAGTGAGCTCCCGTTCGAGTGAGCTCAAGGGTAGGGGACGAGTATGCGTTGTACATATGCTGGGAAGAGTATGGGTCACAACAGTGTTGGAATGTGTAAGGGTTTAAGTTATGATTCTAACCTGCGACGAGTAACAGTTCTGTGGGATTCCTACGAGAACGCAGGTTTGTGGTTTAGTGGCTATCTTGGTGATCAGCAGATTGTGTTTGGGAACCAAGCTGGGTGCATGTGGTTGGATAGTGCTAAGACGATGTATCCTGGTTTGTGTTCCACCTTCGGTTCAGAGGTGGCTATGTTGTTTGCCCATAGGAATGAGGCGGGGAATAATAAGGTTCAGCAATATACCATGTGGTTTGGTTGGGTTGGGACGATAGATGAGAAATCACAGGTTACGATGCCTATGATCGATGTGTATATTAGAGCTTGGTGTAGCGGACGATTTGAGTTTTGTGATCAGGATTGCTAGTAGTTGTTTGACTATGATTGATGCTACTTCAAGGTAAGGTTTACAGGGTTCTTTGAGGGCTAAGTGTTGATGCATACCGAGAGTATGTCAGGTATAGGGAGTACGCTGAGGTTGAGTTGTGGTTTCTTCTTGATCCTTTTCTTTGCTCTAGATGGAGAGAGAGTTTCTTTGACGATTGTCTGGTGCGAGTTGTTTCATCTAAGTTGGATGGAGATGCCGAGTCCTTGATTGATTCGGATTTGGTGGTGTCTTGAGACAAATCTCGGTGGAGTTTATATCCATGTTGTGGTTCTTTGAGTGTGCCTTAGGGACTTATATCGCCGTGATCGATTGATTGTGGGTTTGATTCTTCGTGGTTTCGACGCATGGTGCATAGGTATATGCCTTCTTGGATGTTGACTATCCGTGTGTATGACTTGTGATCCGATTGCTGCCATGGTTGAGGATAGTAAAAGAGTACGTATAAGTTGGTAAGAATAGTAGGTCGTGGAAACCTAGTCAGAGTATGACTAGCGAGGTCTGATGGGTGAACCAGTTGGGTTCTGTTCCTTGTGAGGTCGATGTGGTGGACCGGGAATGCTTATGATTGTTCTTACTAACAAGGGAGTTGGTGTTGAGACAGAGTTCTTTTTGCGGTGATCAGCAGAGAATCGTTAACCGTTGTGTGCAGCTCGTTCTAGATTATGTGAATATGATCGCAGTGTTGGCATAGTCTAGTTTGGATATTCACAAGTGAGTTTTAGGTGGACTTGAGAGTCTGGCTTTATGTTCTGTTTGAGGACTTGGAACCGTTCAGAGTTCTTAGAGTCGAGGAGTGGTGTTGATTATGCTCTGACGTAACAGTTTGCTTAGATGATGGTCCTGAGAGTATGGCCAGGTATGAGTCAGGAGGGATATAATGTTTAAGAAGCCTTGGCTAGCGTGGCCAGTTCGGACCGGCACGATTGTTGGTTGGGATCGAAAGGGCCGTGATGAGTTCTGTATCTGAGGACACTGCTAAGTGTAGGACGCAAGTCTTGGTCTGTGTCTTGGGTCTGAATATTTTGCTATTGTGGACTCAAGGGATTGATGTATGTGTTATGAGATGGAGTTGATGTCGGATGACGGTGATCATGTTTAATGAGAGGTTGATTTGTAGTCTTGGTATCAGTGATCTAATGGCGAGACATTGAGTTGTGTAGTGTTATGTAATGACGTGCTGTTGCACAGGAGTTATGATTGGGCTTATATAGGTTGTTAGATACCTATGAGATGTTCTGTCTGCGGAATGTGTTTGGTCGAGCAACTTGTCGAGGTCTAGTGACCTAGTAGCTATGATGCTGGATTGGTTTTCAATTCGGCGGAACCTTATCTGGGACAATGGTGTATCGCCTTGTAAGGTAAGAATTATGGTTCGTGATGGAAGATTGAATAGAGGAGGAAGGTTCGAAGGTGTAGATGAGATGTGTTCCTTTGCATTCCATGTGAGTTAAGTGAGCTTCTCTATGGAGTGGAATGATGTGTTGTTGTTCGTGGATCGGCGTTGTGTCAACTTCGAGATGGCATTGTTAGCATCAGTAGGGTAATGTTATGGTATCGAAGTCGGTGTTCATCGGTGGTCGTCTGGTGATCGTCAAAACTCGAGTAGAGTTCCTGTGTGCAGTATGTGACTTCTTGTGATCGATGTCAAGGTTTGACATCATGTGTTTGGTCTTGCGGAGATAGTCCTTGGTGTGAATTTTGAGGTGTGATTGAGCCAGATTGTGGCAGTAAGAACGAAGGGGTGGTAGTCTCTATGTTTGGGCATAGAGAGCGTATGAGATCAAGTATTGTGGTAGATTAGTCTCTTGCTTTGCATTTTTCGACAGAGTGATCTGTGTTCGGCCAAAGTAAGTTTCAAAGTTTGGTAACGTGAGTCAGATTTTGATCCAATGCTTCTTGCATGTGTCATGGATAACAATAGCGTCAGTAGGACATGCATGTGTTGCTGGAATCGCATCTAAGAATGTTAATGGTTGCGGGCTGGTGTTTTGTTTGAGTTTCAAAGTTAAATTTAGGGGACAAAATTCCTTTAAGAGGGGGTGAGTTGTGAGACCCCGACCTATTTCTTTTTTTGGAATAAGTTAAGTGTGGATGGAGTTTGAGTTAACCCTACACCTCGATGTGTTGGGTTTTTGTTTTTTCACAGTTCTTCATAATATAATAGCATGTGCGTATGAGTTTTACGCTTGTTCGGGTTTGAAAAAGGGTTGTTTGGCTAGTGTTTGGGCTGAAAAACCTATTTTTCGCAATGGACCGTTTCTCCTCAATAGTCCAATTGACTTGACGGGGGGGATCCAGTCGACTGGGTCGACAGTGAGCACCTTCAGTTGACTGAATTGGGAAGTCAATTGACTGACTATGTCAGTAAGGCTTATTTTTGGCTTTCTAGTAGCCTCATCCAGTTGACTGGATTAGGCATCCAGTCAGCTGAGTAAACATCTAGTCGACTGAATTGTGAGGTCAGTCGGCTGAACCGTGGATTTTGGGCATTTTCTATAAATATCAGATGTGGAGATATTTTGAGATATTTTGATTTTCTAGATCTGGTTTCTCTCTCTCATTTCTCTGCCTTCTCTCTAGATTTTGACGGGCCCGGGACTCTATTTTCAGTGTTCGGACAGCAGATCATTGATGTTAATCTTGGGAGCTTCGCTTTCATCCGAACAAAATCTCGTTTCGTCAAGGTTCAATTTTTGAGGCGTCGAGCTTTTAGCTCACCGAGGTAGGATTCTAGATTCTACTATTGTTAATGGGTGTTACATGCAATTATATGTATTTTCACTGAGTAGAAAATGGATCAAATGTCATATTTATGTTTAAATCTTATTTTTTGAGTAAAAAGCATACTTTTCCCTTTTCTTGGTTTAGTACATCGTATGACTTGTGGATGTATGGTTTTCAAAGGTGGTTTTGAAACGGTGGTTTTTAACAAAAATCTCAACACTTGGTGTTTTGGAGGTTTAGAGCTAACTCTTGGGATTAAGTCTCAGTTTTGAAACGTTTTGTTGAAAATAAAAAAAAAAAAACATCTTTAAAAATATTTTTGTTGATCTCCGTATAGATGGATGGATCTTTATACATGTTTAATGTATATTTGTGGAAATACTTTTCGTAGTCGTTCTACAGGTCAGTTTTTAGATGATTCTCTAGATGTACCAGGATAATGGGAAAAACTTTTTGATTACTATTTTCCCCTTAACTGTGGTAGATTAGTTGCTCTATTTTCAATGCATGGTTTTAAGGATGAAAACATGGGGTTTTATGAAATAAAACCATTTTTTAGGCTCCTGTTAGTTTGATGGAAAGACTTGTGATTTTCGGGATGCAAAATTATTTTTTGGCTCTATGGTTGAGTTAGCTCCCACCATATGATTGCATATCCTACTTTATAGCTTTATAGTCTATTTCTATTGGGCTTCGGCTCACGGTGTTAAATTTTGCTGTAAAACCTTTTTCAAGTGAACGTGGTCCTGTAGGTTGACCTTGAGGTGCTCGGAGGTGGCTGTTGACAAGACGCTTCTGTTTTGTCTTTATTAGGTTGTTATACCTTTCTGTGTATGTTTCATATTAGGATATAACATGTTGTAAATCATATGTGATTCTTATGGATGTATGCATAATTTATTGCTTTCGAGAAAATCATAAGTTGGTTGTTGTTTTCCATAGTTTCTTACTACGTGTTTCTTTGGTGGGCGCAATGGTTTACAAAAAGAGGTTTTCAAATGTTTTAGGTTTCATTCGAACTTTTGTGCTTTGAGGAAGATTTTGGAACGGCTTAAGTTTCTTCTAAAAAAAAGAAAAGATTTTTCTTATCTCAAATGTGTATTTGTTTTAAAGGTTTGGCTTTGGGGCCGTACCCGTAGTCTCTTATACTACTCTTTTAAATCAAATAAACCCTCGGTAGTATATTTTTCAAAGGTTTTAGTCTCGTTTGGGCTTTATTGTTTTCTTCCCTTTTTGTTTGGGCTTCATGGTTTTCTTCCCTTTTCCTTTGGGCGATTTTGGGTGGTTGTTCGGTGGCTTTTCGTGTGACCCATAGTTTGGGGCGTGACAACTTGGTATCAGAGCTCTAGGTTCGAATACTTATGAGCAGTAGGAAGAGGGTGCGTTACCTTGTGAGGTTGTGTGTGTGCTTAGTTGCCTATGTTTGGATCATGAGCATGTTGATGTCATGCATATATAAGTATGGAGGTTGGACCTTAGCATTGATTAGTCTTGCCTTCGAGCGTTTGGATTAACAAACTTGGGAGCCAAATTGGAAACGTGTTTCGCGGACGTGATTTCTAGCAAGGAATCTAATTAGGTTATCCAAAGTGACGAGTCATTCCTATCGATTCTCCTCGGTATCGGTGTTGTGTCTGCATAATCGTTGTGCCTATGTGTTAGCATGATTATGTGATACGTGTTAGAAATAACATGATAGATTGACCTTAGGTTGTCCTATTCTATCATTTTTATGTATAACTGGTACACCCTTCGAGATGACGAGACTATGGTTTGGGTCTGGGATGTGCGACTCGGTTGCAGTGGTTGCTGAGAGGTAAGGTTCTGGGTTAAGCGTCGATCGCTTGGTGTGTCGTGGAACACTTCAGTGAGTTGGGTTTGGCCACGTGAGGGTGGCCCCGGTGGGTGAACTGTTGAGTGTTGGTACAAGCATAGTTTGTTCAGGTGTAGTGGAAGCATGGTTGCTAGCTTCGACTTTGGTAGCTGGCTCCTCTGGTGAGTATGCTAGTGGAAGTTGTAGTTGTGTTACGGATATTGTTGTGAGTGAGGGTAATGGGGTGTTGGAGACCCTAGGAAATCAGTTATTATGACTAGATTGGTGGATAAATCTGTGGATCGTAATAATCTCTTTCGGTTAGGATTTGGTGTACATAGTTATGGCTATGTGATGGATTAGGTACGTCTTGAGCCATGCTATGTCGTGAGCCGCGTACTCAGGATGGGGTATAGACGGAAACATAGTGGATGGGAGCGTGGTAATCCTTGGCCGGGCGTATGACGAAATAGCGTATGTGTTTCTAGAAATATGCCCTGGTAGTCATGATGTTGATGGTGGTCAGTAGGATGTTGACGGTTGCCAGAGTAGCATCTGAGGATGTTGTTGGTAGTTAGAGTTGTGTCTGATGATCTTAGAAGTTGCGTACCTCCGTAAAGTTTGAGACTTGAGTCCCGAGCGAGTGAGCTCAAGGATAGGGGGACGAGTATGCGTTGCATATATGTTGGGAAGAGTATGGGTCGCAACGGTGTTGGAATGTGTAAGGGTTCATGTTATGATTCTAACATGCAATGAGTAACAGCTCTGTGGGATTCCTACAAGAATGCAGGTTAGTGGTTTGGTCGCTATCTTGGTGATCAGGGGATTGTGTTTGGGAACCTTGCTGAGTGCATGTGGTTAGATAGTGCTGAGATGATATATCCTAGTTTGTGTTCCACCTTAGGTTCAGAGGTGGGTATGTTGTTTGCCCATAGGAATGAGGTGGGGAATAATAAGGTTCAGCAGTATACAATGTGGTTTGGCTGGCCTTGGACGATAGGTGAGAAATCATGGGTTACGAAGCCAATGATCGATGTGTAATTGAGAGCTTGGTGTAGCAGACGATCTGAGTTTTGTGATCAGGATTGACGGTAGCAGTTTGACTATGGTCGATGCGGCTTCAAGGTAAGGTTTTCATGGTTCTTTGAGGGCCAAGTGTTGATGCATACCGGGCGTATGTCAGGTACTGGGAGTACGATGAGGATGGGTTTTGGTTTCCTCTTGATCCTTTGCTTTGCTCTAAATGGAGAGAGAGTTTCATTGACGGTTGTCTGGTGCAAGTTGTTTCATCTCGATTGGATGGAGATGCCGAGTTCTTGATTGATTCGGATATGGTGGTATCATGAGACAAATCTCGGTGGAGTTTGTATCCATGTTGTGGTACTTTGATTGTGCCTTAGAGACTTATATCGCCATGATCGACTGATTATGGGTTTGATTGTTCGTGGTTTCGACACGTGGTGCATAGGTATATGCCTTCTTGGATGTTGAGTATTCGTGTGTATGACTTGCGATCCAGTTGCTCCCATGGTTGAGGACAGTAAAAGAGTACGTATAAGTTGGTAAGCATAGTAGGTCGTGGAAACCTTGTCAGAGTATGACTAGCGAGGTCTGATGGGTGAACCAGTTGGGTTCTGTTCCTTGTGAGGTCGAGGTGGTGGACCGGGAATGCTTATGCTTGTTCTTACTAACAAGGGAGTTGGTGTTGAGACAGAGTTCTTTTTGTTGTGATCAGCAGAGAATCGTTAACCGTTATATGCAGCTCGTTCTAGATTATGTGAATATGATTGCACTGTTGGCATAGTCCAGTTTGGTTATTCACATGTGAGTTTTAGGTGGACTTGAGAGTCTGGCTTTATGTTCTGTTTGAGGACTTGGAACTGTTCAGAGTTCTTAGAGTCGAGGAGTGGTGTCAATTATGCTCTGGCATAACAGTTTGCTTAGATAATGGTCCTGAGAGTATGGTCAGGTATGAGTCAGGAGGGATTTGATGTTTGAGAAGCCTTGGTTGGTGTGGCCAGTTCGGACTGACGCGATTGTTGGTTGGGATCGAAAGGTCCGTGATGAGTTCTGTACCTGAGGACACTGCTAAGTGTAAGACGCAAGTCTTGGTCTATGTCTTGGGTCTGAATATTTTGCTATTGTGGACTCAAGGGATTGATGTATGTGTTATGAGATGGAGTTGATGTCGGATGACGGTGATCATGTTTAATGAGAGGTTGATTTGTAGTCTTGGTATCAGTGATCTAATGGCGAGACATTGAGTTGTGTAGTGTTATGTAATGACGTGCTATTGCACTAGAGTTATGATTGGGCTTATATATGTTGTTAGATACCTATGAGATGTTCTGTCTGCGGAACGTGTTTGGTCGAGCAACTTGTCGAGGTCTAGTGACCTAGTAGCTGTGATGCTGGATTGGTTTTCGGTCAGATTGGTTTTCAGTTCTGCGGAACCTTATCTGGGACAATGGTGTGTCGCCTAGTAAGGTAAGAATTATGGTTCGTGATGGAAGATCGAATAGAGGAGGAAGGTTTGAAGGTTTAGATGAGATGTCTTCCTTAGCATTCCATGTGAGTTAAGTGAGCGTCTCTCTAGAGTGGGATGATGTGTTGTTGTTCGTGGATCGGCGTTGTGTCAGCTTCGAGATGGCATTATTAGCATCAGTAGGGTAATGATGTGGTATCGAAGTCAGTGGTTGTCTGGTGATCGTAAAAACTCGAGTAGAGTTCGTGTGTCCAGTATGTGACTTCTTGTGATCGATGTCAGGGTTCAGCATCATGTGTTCAGACTCGTGGAGATAGTCCTTGGTGTGCATTGTGAGGTGTGATTGAGCCAGATTGTGGTAGTAAGAACGAAGGGGTGGTAGTCTCTACGTTTCGGTATAGAGAGTGTATGAGATCAAGTATTGTGGTGGATTGGTCTCTTGCTTTGCGTTTGTTGACGGAGTGATCTGTGTTCGGCCAGAGTAAGTTTCGAGGTTTGGTAACGTGAGTCGAATTTTGATCCGATTCTTCTTGCATGTGTCATGGATGACAGTAGTGTTAGTGGGACATGCACGTGCGAGTAGTCTGCATGGAGGTTGATTCTTCACGTTGTGTTTATCTCGTGTGACGACGGTTATTTCTTGGTACCAGTTTTGTGACAACGATTTTGTAGTTTCAGTTGTTGGGGCATGTCTACTGTTGTACAGTGTTGCTAGGATAGCATCTGAGATTGTTGATGGTTGCGCGTTGGTGTTTGGCTTGAGTTTCAAAGTTGAATTTTGGGGATGAAATTCCTTTAAGAGGGGGAGAGTTGTGAGACCCCGACCTATTTCTTTTTTTGGAATAAGTTAAGTATGGATGGAGTTTGAGTTAACCCTTGACCTCGATGTGTTGGGTTTTTGTTTTTTCATAGTTCTTCATAGAAGAATAGCATGTGCGTATGAGTTTTACGCTTGTTCGGGTTTGGAAGTGGCTTGTTTGGCTAGTGTTTAGGCTGAAAAACCTATTTTTTGCAATGGACCGTTTCTCCCCAGCAGTCCAATCGACTGGACGGGGGGATCCAGTCCACTGGGTGGACAGTGAGCACCTTCGGTCGACTGAATTTGGAGGTCAGTCAACTGACTATGTCGGCAAGGATTGTTTTTGGCTTTCCAGTAGCCTCATCCAGTCAACCGGATTAGGCATCCAGTCGACTGACTAAGCAACAAGTCGACTGAATTGAAAGGTCAATTGACTAAACCGTAGATTTTGGGCGTTTTCTTTAAATATCCAGCGTGGAGATATTTTGGGATATTTTGATTTTCTAGATCTGGTTTCTCACACTCGTTTCTCTATCTTCTCTTTAGATTAGACAGCAGATCCTTGATGTTAGTGCCGGGAGCTTCACTTTCATCCGGACAGAATCCCGTTTCGTCAAGGTTCAGTTTTTGAGACGTCGAGCTTTTAACTCACCGAGGTAGGATTCTACATTCTACTATTGCTAAAGGGTGTTATATGCAATTATATGTATTTTCACCAGGTAGAAAATGCATCAAATGTCATATTTATGTTTAAATCTTATTTTTTGGATAAAAGCATTTTTTCGCTTTTCTTGGTTTAGTACATCGTATGACTTGTGGATGTATGGTTTTGAAAGGTGGTTTTGAAAATGGTGGTTTTTAACAAAAACATCAACACTTTGTGTTTTGGAGGTTTGGTGCTAACCCCTGGGGTTGAGTCTCAGTTTTGAAACGTTTTGTTGAAAACAGAAAAAAAAAACATCTTTAAATTTTTTTTTGTTGATCTCCATGTTGATGGATGGATCTTTATACATGTTTAATGTATATTTGTGGAAATGCTTTTCGTAGTTGAGCTACGGGTCGACTTTTAGATGATTCTCTAGATATACCAGGATAATAGGTATGTGGCACGAGTTGTCCTCGGTGGAAGTCTGAAAATGTGCGCAGAGTAGGTACCTTTGTCTTTCGGGATAATTCCCATAAAGAAGGTGGTAGGTGCTTTTGTCCTTCGGTTTTAGTCCGTAAAGTCAGCAATTACGTTGTGGTAACTCCGTATAGAACTTGTCATTACCTAACAGGTCTTAAATGATTCACGGATTAGGTAATGGGCAGAAGTCTATAGTTGTTAACTTTGTCCCTTTGTGGCAGAGTCGGTACATTGGATTCATTCTTCTTTTTTCTCGATTTTATGATCCGAGAGGGAACAACTTTTTGATTACTGTTTTTCCCTTAACTGTGGAAGGTTATTTGCACTATTTTCAATGCATGATTTTAAGGATGGAAACGTGCAGTTTTATGAATTAAAACCATTTTTGGGGCTCGTGTTAGTCTGATAGAAAGATTTGTGGGGATGGAAAATTATTTTTTGGCTCTGTGGTTGAGTTAGCTCCCACCATATGATTGCATATCCTGCTTTACAGTTTTATAGTCTGTTTCTATTGGGCTTCGGCTCATGGTGTGAGATTTTGTTGTAAAAACTTTTTAAGGTAAACGTGGTCCTGTAGGTTGACCTTGAGGTGCTCGGGGGTGGCTGTTGACAAGACGCTTCTGTTTTGTCTTTCTTAGGTTGTTATACCTTTCTGTGTATGTTTCATGTTAGGATATAACATGTTCTAAATCATATGTGATTCTTATGGATGTATGCATGATTTATTGCTTTCGAGAAAATCATGAGTTGGTTGTTGTTTTCCATAGTTTCTTACTACGTGTTTCTTTGGTTGGCACAATGGTTTACAAAAAGAGGTTTTCAAATGTTTTAGGTTTCATTCAAACTTTTGTGCTCCGAGGAAGATTTTGGAACGGCATAAGCTTCTTTTTAAAAAAAAGAAAAGAAAGATTTTTCTTATCTCAAATGTGTATTTGTTTTAAAGGCTTGGCTTTGGGGCCGTAACCGTAGTCTCTTGAACTACGCTTTTAAATCAAATAAACCCTCGGTAGTACATTTTTCGAAGGTTTTGGCCTCGTTTGGGCTTTATGGTTTTCTTCCCTTTTCGTTTGGGCTTTATGGTTTTCTTCCATTTTCGTCCGGGATTCGGTGGATTTTTGCGCGACCCGGAGTTTGGGGCGTGACAAGTATAAACATAATTATCCCAACACGGTCACGTTCAATATACAAAGTGTACAAACACAGTTACTTGAAACTATTCCGGTTAGTTAAAATATTGTGCTACAGTCCTACTGATGGTATGTCCAGATTCATCTAAGTTTGTGAACAAAAGGCTTATATTATAAAAAAATTGATAATCTGGTCTTTCGTGTATAAACTGAACTGTAGATACATGATCATATACTATATAGAATAAAAGACACACATGCATAACATTAAATAAATAATGCAGTGAAAATTTTGCTGATACGAATTCTCACTCAAATGGAAATAATAAATTTTGTTAATAAATAAAATAAATACCAAAATCTATTACACAAAAGTATGTGTGAGACCCGGGTTCATTTTTTTGTAATATTTACATGCGACGTGTTCCTTTTTCGTTATATGCATATCTTCGATATTTGGTTTATGCTTTAATGTTTTAGAACAACATGTACAAATGTGTTTTACGCTTTCTCGGATTTCGTTAAGTCTTGTTTGGTTGGCTTCGGGGCTAAAAAGCATGTTTGGACGAAGTGGGTGTTGTCCAATCGACTGGACGGGATACCCCAATCAATTGGGTTGACAGTTGGCTTGTTTAGTTGACTGGATTGGGTAATCCAGTTGACTAAGGTGTGGCGGTGGAGGTTGTTTCGACATCCAGAACTCCTTCAGTCGACTGAATTGGGCATTTCAGTCGACTGGATGCTTTTTTTCGTGGCCTATATATATCCACCCCCTGCTTTTTACGAAAAACATTTATTTTCTCCCAAACTCTCCACCTTCTCTCTAGATTCTTGCTGTGTCCGGGCCTAGTTTTTGACCATCTGCTTGTGGATCCTTGTTATCCACACGGTAAGTTTTGCTTTCATCCGGACAGATTCTCGTTCTGACGAGGTTCGATTTTTGAGGCATCAAGTTTTGGCTCCTCAAGGTAGGATCCTAGACCATGTTGTCTTTAAAGGATGCTACATGCAGTTATATGCTTTTTCACCAATTGAAATGATTTATATATCATGTTTTATGTTTAAACCTTGTTTCGGATAAAAAGTATGTTTTGCGCTTTTATTGGTTTGTTACATGATATGAACTTATGAATGTCCATAGTTTTCAAAAGGAGGTTTAAAAATGAGGAGATTTGTAAAATCTTGAAAATTGTATTTTTTGAGGTTTGGAGCTAACTCTTGGAGTTGAGCTTGGATTTAGATGTTTCGTTGAGATGTGAAACCATTTTACGGTTATGAGAACGATAGGATGATATGTATGCAGATATTCAGTACCTGGCTGTATGCGTACTTTAATCTGTTAAATCATACAAAACTTTGCATATTGGGGCACGTGATTTTTTTGCGGTGAAAGACCACCAAGAGTTGCATATAACATGTCATTGTCCTGCGATGAAAGACTGCTAAGAATTGCATATTAGGGCAAGTGATTGTCCCGCGGTGAAAGACCACAAAGAGCTTGATGATTGGGTTAGTATTATCCCACGGTAAAAGACCGTAAAAGAGTACGACATGCATATGACCTTGTTGTATATGCTTACTGTATTGTTGGGCATTGTTAGATGTCTCGGGTTTTATGTTTTTAAAAAGTAAAACTATTTGATGCTCATGTGATCGAGTCAATTTTACTATGTGATTGCATATCCTGCTTTACTGCATCATAGTTTGTTTTCATTCGGCTTCGGCTCACGTAGTAGGATTTGTTAAAATCTTTTTCAGGTGTTGATCACGAGGAGTTGATCTAAAGTTCCTGGGGTGGTGGAAGACTTCTGTCGTTTTCCCTTTTTATTTTGGAACTGTATTTCCTGTATATGTTGCCTGTTTATGAAGGCATGTTTTCTACGCCTTGGGGTGAGATATATTCTGCATGTATGTTGTCAGAAAGATGAACCTTGGACACTCTTTTTAATTCCAAAAAGCTGTACATTGGTTGTATGTTTTGTTAGTAAAAATCCTATCTTTTTACAAAATGGTGTTTGGTGGGTTTTTCACGGGGCCTTGGTTTTTAGAGTGTGACAGTATGGCTTTTATTATATATTCTTACTAGATGTTATTTATATTGAGATGAAGAATGTTCAAAAAGACCCCAAACAATTGTATGCACAAGACTAGGGGGCTTATTTACAATAAAATTGGATAGTTTTAAAGGTAAACAATGAGATTTAGCTACTGGACAATGCATACAATTGAAACTATGCATTTTATTTGAAAAAAGACAAGTCACAAGTTTGCATAATGTGTTGAAACTTTTGAGCAGATGGATGTCCCAGTCGTAAGTGCCTAGTAGAGCTAGCAGTTGCACAGCTTAGACATGCAGCATGTGAACAATGCAAGGAATAAGATGTAAATTGAGGTGTCAGTTGATAAGTGCCTTACAAATGTGGACCTTTAAAGAGAGTTTTCTTGATAATGTTTTTGTGAACAACAAAAGAGGAGTCATCAAATGTTATAGTGTAGTGATTATCGGTAGCAAGTTTATGAACAAATAATAAATTTGAAGATATTTGAGGGGCATGGATTATGTCCTTGAGATGAAATAAAAAATTTGGTGTATGAAGGAGTCCATCACCTGTGTGATATATCGACAATGCTGAATCAACAATCATGATCTTATCACTTTTTTGATATGTTCTGTGATTCTGTAAATTCCCAAGATCATTTGTGACACGGTGTGTAGCTGTAGAATCTACACACCATGGCACCTATTTAGAGAGGGAGTTAATACCCTTAGCCTTTTGATTATCTTAACAAGATTGTTCTTTGTTCAAAGCTATAAGTTGAAGAGGTGACTAATAATCTAGATCCATTCGATAATAGCAATTCATTGTAGTATGCTATGCTTGACCACAGATTTGATAGATAGGAACACCTGGGGTTTGGTTGGATCCAATAGTATTGTGATTTAATCTACCTTTTCACATACTTGAGTTATAACCTCTTCCTCTTTTATGATCACAAAATTGTGTTTGCCCACCTCTTGAGTTAAAATTTGTTCTATTATTTCCACCATTTGCTGCATGATTCTGATTTCTTGATACATTATAAGTAACCGTAATATCAAACAGAGTATTAATCTTTAAAGACTCCACCTATACATCTTTAGAACAAACAAGAGATGATAATTCCTCCATAGAAAAAGAACTTGAACAAGCGCGAATAGAAGTTTTAAATGAGTTATATTCATTTGGAAGGCCATTGAGAATAATTAGAATGTGATCTTCATCATTTACAGGAGCCAAGGCCAATGATAGTTGATTCGCTATCTGTTTCATCTCGCGAAGATACTCCTCTATAGATCCTGACTTCTTTTTTATGTTAGTGAGTTTATTCTTTAGTTAATATATGTGAGATCTTGACAAGCTTATGAAATGCTTTTCTAAAAAACACCATATCTCGTGTGCACTATTTAGATGAAGAATAGAGGCACATACCAATAGAAATAGTGTGGCTAAAATAAATTCACTAGAGGTGCGTTGACGCTTTTCCATTGTGCATAAGCAGGATTTTCAACTTCTTTGTTATTTGAGTCGATCGTTGTTGCTGAAGGGACCGGAATCCCAAGATCTAATGATGGAGCATATGAATCGAATCAAATATGGAGCAAGATGAAAATAGCATACAACAAAAAACTGCACTACGCTGAACCATCCTGACAAACAGGGAAATTGTCTAGACGAAACCCATTCGAGAAAACCCTTGTTTTTTACGAACCCCTAAAGCTAAAACCCCGTACACCCACAAGGCGCAACAGGGACTATACCTGAGTGATCCCTCTGGATTGATCAAATTTCAACTCTTGAATCTGAAGATCACCACAGCAAGTCGGCAATCTCGTCTTCGCTTAGATCTTCTGTTGTATTCCCAACTATCGAAAACATGAACAAAAGGTGGGTTTTGATCTTTTGTGCTTCAAACCCTATC
This sequence comes from Heliamphora ciliata, assembly GCA_032360265.1. Classification (NCBI taxonomy): domain Eukaryota; kingdom Viridiplantae; phylum Streptophyta; class Magnoliopsida; order Ericales; family Sarraceniaceae; genus Heliamphora; species Heliamphora ciliata. The sequence goes on from JAUMHN010406319.1 coordinate 32,583, forward strand.
TGGCTACCTTTCTTTTTCTCTACTCGCAATCTGTGAAAACCCTAAGACACTGAATTATATCACATACTGGCAGCCAATGTTATAATGGCATATATATAAGCTACAGCAAGAACCTAATGAGTAAATAAGACACGAGCTTCTAATATAATTAGAAAAACCTATTTCAACCTAGAAACAATTTTTGAAAAACATAAATTACAATACATACCACTAAAGAATCATAATTGCACTCCCGGCCTTATTCTCAAAATCGTACTTTCGAGCTCCTTTTATTAAATGCTTATTATTCTCCACATATTAAGATTATAGATACTCATTAATTAAATTAAATTACTAACAATTAGATTTAATTGACCTCTTTCATGATTCCTTAAGACATTCCGCTTAACTTATTTGATATGTTAGATCATAAAATCCATCTGTAGGGTTTCATATAATCAAAACTTCTAAGTTTTCTTAAGAGAGTATCATTAATTCCTACTCGAGATGTGTATTTCGTCAATAATTAATATCCACCATATACGTAATGCTGTTACCGAACTTACATGGTTTATAAACCCGTAAAATATCACACTCGTTAATGAATCAATATAACGAATATTAAATATATGCATTTAATAATTATTTTAGAATTAAAAGTATAAGTACTCATAATAACTATGAGGTGTAAATGAATTTATATAATTAGTATAAAATTAATTACTCTAACGCATTCATGTTCAATATACATAAGAATGAGTCAGAACTATAGTTAAAACTATACTGTTTTTCGTAATAAAGATAGATCTACTAAAATATTATACTACAGCCGTACTAATGGTAGACCTAATTCCATTAAAGACTGTTAACCATAAACCTATATTTTACAAACCATCAAAATCAATATAAAAAACCCTTAGGCTAACAGCTTAGGATAGCTTTCTCTCTCTTGGGGGCTCTACCTAGGGTATCGGTTTAGCACCTTCGATTTTGTTTAGGCTTGCTTCCTTTTTCGGACTCATGTCTGGGTTTTGGCTTAAGGTTTCATTTGGTTTAGATCTACTTTCCTCTCAGAGTGTTGCCTAATTTTTCGCATAAAACCTTTGCTTAAACCTCTATCCTAGTGTTTCTCTATATGGTGTTAGTATAGTTTTCAAGTTTCTCTTTCGAGGTTTTCGGGTGCTGTGCCTTTTGATTTTCTGTTGGTTTGGGCCTGGATGGGGCATTCCCCTATTTTGCTGATCACAATCAGTTGTTCTGACATCTGTTATCAGGGATCTATCTAAGAATTTTCTAATGTTTGCTTCTCTCCTCTCAGGTTTTAAGGATTGATCCAGTTTTAGATCATTGAGTTGGAAGAACCGCATCCAGTGTATGTTTGGGACAAATCAGTAATAGAAAGACTCTATAGGGTATTCGAACATGCAGTGTAACCGTCTGAGATGATAGAAAATGAGGTGAACTTGGCAGCTCTGATGAGGGCGATTTTTGAGATATAGTGAGCGGTCGAGTAACAAACCCAATCTCAGATTCAGTGTCAGACACAAATCCGAGTAATTCAACCCCATTTACCATGTGTGAATGAGAAACAGGAAGACCTGAATGAAAATAGAGAGGATTTCTAGGGTGATAACTAGGACCAGGATGGACCACAAGTTGCCGTACCACCTCGGGTTTCTCGTCAAGTCATGGTAGAAGAGGAAAACATAGCCCAATCTAGGGAATTTACACTAGCTGAAAAGACTGATAGGATGGAAAAGGTGTTGAGGAAGGCAAAGGGAGTAGAGGAGTATATGCTGGATGTGGGAGACTTGTGCTTATTCCCATATTCCAAGCTATTAGAAAAGTTCAAGATGTTGGAAATTGAGAAGTTTGATGGAACTAGAGACCCTCGAATTCATCTGAGAATATACATCGGTACCCTCTCTCCCATGGGGATCGATGATCAGTTAAAAGCCCATATATTCCACCGATCTCTTTCAGAGGCAACCTAGAAGTGGTTCCTCTCTCTTAATGTTGCCAAGACCAGAACATGGGAAGATATTGCCACAGCATTTGTCAGTCAGTATAACTACAACGTCCAGCTGGATGTAACCACCCAAGAACTCGAAACCATCCGACAGGAGAGCTGGGAATCGTTTATGGATTTTCTGACCCGATGGAGAGGAAAAATGGCTAAAATGACGAATTGGTCAATGAGAAAGGAACAGGTAAGAATTGTGATAAAGAACTTGTAATCCCCTCTGAAGCACTATTTGATCACACAACTGCTCTCCACTTTTAAGCAACTTTTTGACATTGGGGTTTAAATTGAAGACGCAATCTAGTTAGGAGATATAGAGAAAGCCGAGCCAAATCAAAAACATAGAAGACCTTACCCTACCAACAATTCGAATCAGAATCAACCTACCCTCTCTGCAAATCTTGTTTCCCGGTTAAATAAAGTGAACCTTTTGAGCCCTCAATCCGAACAACCAAACTTTTCATCTGCCGCACCACCCAAAAATAACCAACCACTGATGCAAAAGATGTTGTGGAGAGTCTTCACTCCCCTCAATATACCTCTATCTACAGCCCTGAATCGACTTGTCGAGAAGGAGCTGATAAAACTTCTTGATCCAATGTTGCTACTAAACCCCTTGCCACTAAGATACAACCCTTCTCAATATTGTACAATCCACCAAAGTCACGAGCATTAACCGATAACTGTCTAAGACTTCACCATGAAACCCAGGACCTCATTAACAACAAGGTCATTCCACCTCTCTCTGCTATTCAGAAATTGAATGTCACAATCAATCTACTGTCGAATCATGTTAAGCAGACAGGTGTGAACTGTACTTATTTGGGGTAGCTAGAAGATCCTAGCAGTTATATCTGTTCGGCATATCTTGCGTGCCCGTATGCTCCAATTGCTGAAGATCAGTCTTCTTGTTCACTGATTATGGCCGAGAACGGGTGGCAAATAGAAGAATGACATGACGTATCCTGGGATGGATATGAAATAGTGGTTCAGGCAGACAACTAGGAGGAACGCAATGACGATGATGACTGGCCGTTAGATTACCCGGTACGGCTATACGGATTCGATCACGTTTTAGATGGTGTTGATCTTCCTCAGCTTTTTGAAGAGAAAGTCTATGTTGACGAAATGCAGTCCTATTGGTTAGTTCAAACATTGTTGAAGTCAGACGGGGATGAGTGAACTGTGTTCTGGGCTGCCCGATAATAACAAGTGGGATACATAAGAGAAGACATCTAGGGGTTGGATGATGTCGACAATACGTGGGCAATTGAAGACGAGAAAGAAAGGAAAGGAAGGACAGAGTGTATCGATCTAGATGATTTGTCAAAATTTGAGAGTTCCCCATATATCGCCGAGGTCAGATAGGCTAAAAACACTATACCGGGTTTATGAAATCCTGAAGAAGGTGTTGAGCACCTGACCAGGAGTGGACGCCACTTTAAGCCGGCTCAGCTAGAGAGAGGATAAGTAAGTGAGAAAAGACAGGAGAATGAGCAGGAAGAGGAAAATAATGTTGTGCTGAGGTAGTTGAAAAAGACCTAAGCTAACATCAGCATCTGGGGTCTGTTGATGGCTTCGCACAGGCACCGGCAGGTTGTGCTGAAGGTTCTAAATAAAGCAAACGTCTCGATAGACGCGACCTCAGAATTGCTGATTGGGCTTATTCTGCCGGTTGCAGATCCCGGGGTAATTTTCTTTTCTAATAAGGATTTGTCGTTAGAAGGAAGAAATCATAATAAACCCCTGCATATCATCGTGAAGTGCTTGGAAAAATGGGTCCTGATTTGCCTTACTGATAATGGGTCAGCACTGAACGTCTGCCTGTTTCGAACATTAGTTTTTTTGGGAATGAAGCCAGACCACTTCACGCCTAGTAATCAAGGGGTCAGGGCTTTTAATAATACAATACGGGATGCACTCGAGTTGGTGTCGTTTGCTGTATTAGTTAGGTCGTTGGAGACTTTTGTAGAATTTCATGTGTTGGACGCTCTAGTGTTTTTCAATCTACTGCTAGGAAGACCGTGGCTCCATGATACGAACGTTCAAGCAGTACCTTCTACCCTCCACCAGAAACTGAAACTGATTAAAAATGGGACAATGTTAACTATTCACGGGCAGGATAGCATCCAACCCCCGAGGGAGGATGGCTCCACTCTTTTGGAAGTTCAACACAGAGAAGGAGAAGTATTCCAAAATGGTTTCCAGTTTGATGAGGCTCAGACAGTTCAAATGTTCTTGAAAGAATAAGAAAACTATATCAACCCCTATGATGTCACAATGATGAGGCGTATGTCTTATATCCTGGAGATAGGGTTAGGACGTTAACAGCAAGGCATCCCAAAGCCCATTCAGGTGATACCGAGCTCACAACGCTTTAGCCTGGATTATAAGCCAACAAAAGAAGAACCAAGGAAGGGACAGAGAGGAAAGAAGGACAGATACTCCGTAACATTGAACGGTTACTTCGTTAAAGAGGGTGAAGACTTTCCTTACTGTGGTTTTCCAGAACCATGGTTTGATGAGAAGAATAACTAGAGGCTGCCAGGGATGGAGATCTTTTTCAGTCACAAACTATCTGATTCCGAGGAGGAGGAAGCTACTGAAGAGAAAAAGAAGATTCAGGGAAAAGAAGACTAGGCAAACGAGCTAGATGGCATCAGCACGAAAGTTTTGTTTAGTGACCAGATGTACGTAGCTGACCAGGACTGCTTGATGATGGGTTATAACGCACCAGCTGATTATACTGGGCTCATCGTGGACGTGGCATCAAAGGATGTTAAAAACTGGTCTTTGAAGTGTTGTTTTGCATGATGCATGTCTTATCACGCCCCAAACTCCAGGTCACGTGAAACACCCACAATCAGCCAAACATAACACCCAACCCGAGAATACACTCTCAAAGTAAAACATACATGCATTGTATACAACCGCCAAAAGGCTTACATTACACGGTTCCAACATCGGGAAAAATAAGTAAACATACACGATACAGAAAGAACAAAAAGGAAGACTACAGATCTTCCACCTCTCCAGCAACCCCAGATTAATCCATACGATCGGTACCAGAAAAACATTTTAAATCCCACATTATGAGCCAAAGCTCAGCAGAAACTAGACAAGCATGCAATATAAGCTAAACATGCTAGGAAAACGAGGTGCAGTTTTTAGCTCTCTTTCAAGCCATTAAAACAATTTTCACAAGCAATGAAAAAGCGAGGATAATAACAATTTTTGACGTAAAAGAGCCTTGAACCGTAGTTGAAAAATGATTTTGTAACACGACTCACACGGGTCGTAAAAACAATTTGAAAATTG
>JAUMHN010406320.1:0-15074 GCA_032360265.1 Heliamphora ciliata
ATAAGTTAAGCGGAAGGGCTTAAAGAATATCAAGATACCGATTAAATTAAATTGTCAGTAATTAAATTTAATTGGCGGGTATCAGAAATCTTAATGTGGAGAGAAATGGTAAGCAAATTAATAACAAGAGCTCAATGCAAGAAAGTCTTGAGATTATAGGTCAGAGTGCAATTATAGTTCTTTAGTGGTGTGAACTATAATTTAGTGTTTTATGAAAATTGCAGAAACTCTACTAGTTTTCCATAATTGAAGATACCGCTATGAGGTTTGCTTAATTGTAGAAATCGCTGATACGTGCTTGTGTTTCATTAGAAGTTTTACTCATAGTTGCTCCCTAAGTCTCTGCTGTAGCACTATAAATATGAGGATAGGCCGAACCAGTTTCATAACATAACTTGTCTTTCAAGACTAAAGATATATGGGTTCTGCCAGTACGAGTTCTCGATAGTCCGTAACCTACACTACGTTCGAGAATTGCGTAAGGAAATACAACAGAAGATCTGACAGGAGTTTCAACTCAGAATCAAATTGTAGTTGAAGAATCGACCGGTTAAAAGTTATTCTTCTAAATTAACTTTAGTTGCACGGGTTTTATTTTTGATCATTTGACATTAAAAGTTTTATCTGGAGCCCGTTTTGACGTTTTCTCATCTAGTTATTTTTTTACTAAAAATCGTTTACAAAAACAATAATTTTGGCTGTTTTACCTCCAATAATTTTTCCTTCGGTCGGTAGCAATGAAGAAACTCTTCAACTGTCAGATGACTTCCCCCCCACTGATCTCTTCCCATAACACTATGCACCCATAGAGAATGCGCCTGGCATTCGGCAAAAGCTGACCAGGGGATAAACCGAGAAAGGCCAAAAGTTCTCGGACGACTCGAGGAAAGGGGAGCCAAAGACTAGCCGAGAAGGCGTGCTCATATAAACACACCTCGCCTGCGGCAAAGGAACATGTCCTTTAACCCGAGGTGGGCTTCCTAAGGCGCACGGTTGGACGGATGAGGTACTTCTCGCATAGGTGTTTTAAGTCGGATATCCTGGTAGTAGAAGGGATTGACTCAGCAGTAAGTGCCTTAGAGGAACTTGTTAGATGAAGGGTGACGGGATGGGAACTCTCGCCCCTACCCTCTAAGGAGGAAGAGACAGAGTGAGTCCTCTTAGAATCAGAGGCAACTCGACTTCATGTGGAATGTCCTCGGTATCCATTCTGATAATAGGAAGAAGATATATGGTAAAGTTAAAGGTCTTGACGAACAACTCCTCGAAATGAGGAACGTTCGTAGCGAAAAAAGACGTCGAGGGAATGTGCTTGTAAAAATGCAAAATGTACGAAGTATTGTGCAAGAAATATAGAGGAGAAGGGGTTGTGAACGCAAGAACGGAAGGAGCCAGAATTACAGAAGTAATGAAATAGAGGAGTAAGAAGGGACTTACCGAAGGATAGGAATACTCAAGCAGTCTCTGGATTCTCAGGGGATGAGGATAGTGCAAGTTTTGTCTAAAATTAAAACAAGTTTGAAAGAAAGACAATTATATAGCGCACGAACGGACGCTCAAGATGTAAATGCGCTTGAGAGATTCAATGGCTTTAGATACAATCGTGGAGGACCGTTGAACGTGCAAGATAACACTGCTAGGACGATGACAGGTGTTGGATCATTCTCCCCTTTTCCCAATGCAAAAGCCTAACAGGCAGACATTAAATGAGCAGACACCTCGTATTCGGTGGCGCCGCTAAAATAAATACGGACTACTGCCAAACTCGCGACAATCAAATTGGAGCTGCAATCCCTAAGGCGTCCAAGCAGCGGCACCTCGGGAATGGGGGACATCTTATGTGGTCGAGTGAATTTAACCGATTGATGACCGTGTTTGAGTGAATATGACCGACAGAATGGTGCGGACCTTGGCAAGAGCCAGTTGGCTGGGCAGAATGACTGAGAACATAAGCGCCGAATCCGTCAATAAATGCCTTCGATGATTCAAGATGCGCACCCACCTTATCAGGAAGGGACTGATTTCTTGGGATCATGACGATCTCCCTGGCGTAGACCATGGGATCCGACTCAATCTCATGAAGGATTATTGTCACACCCCGACATCCAGGTCACGCGAAAGCCCCACCAAACACCCATTTAAGAAAGTAGATTTTTACAGTTGATAATCAAAATGTACAATATTTGGATAAAATTCTCACAGTTCAACTCTCATAAAACTGTAAACCATGCAATCTCATACATGAATAATAGTATCGCCTCAAGGCGTACAAAATCAGCTATCACAGGCATTACATGTAAAAGTACATGTACAAAAATAGAAAAAACTACAGCAAGTCTTCCATCACCTCTGCAACTAGGTCATCTCGTCATGCTCACCTGAAAAGGTTTTACAACAAATTCTCACACCGTGAGCGAAGCCCAATAGAACTTAGACAGTAAAACTGTAATGCAGGATATGCATTCATATGGAGGGAGCTAGCTCGACCACAAAAGCCAAAATGGTTTTCTCACAAAAACCATCGGTTTTCCATCTGAAAACCATCATTTTCATCCTTCAAACTATGCATATCATCCTAACAGATATCATGCCACAGTTAAGGGAAAGCTGTAAATAAACAGTATTCTCCACTCGGGTCACACAGCCGAGGAGACAAAACGTATATGAGATCCTATGTACCAACTCCGCCTTACAGACAAAGGCAACAACTATAGACTTTCATCCATTACCCTGAACCCACAGGCTTGGTAATGATGAGCTCTATACGGAGTCACAACAACGTACTCAATTTACGGGACCACAGCCCGAGGGTACAGAGCACCCAACCACTCAATTTACGGGACCTGAGCCCGAGGGTACAGAGCACCCAATACACTCAATTTACGGGGACTAACCCGAAGGTACAGAGCACCTATGCTGCGCACGTTTTCGGACTTACACCGAGGAGCAATGGAAGCCCAACTCAACCAAACCCACTGTCACGGTACATCTATGGATAACATTTAAAAATCCATCGTAGTTTAACTACGGAAACCAGTAAAATAGTTTATACACGCATGTATAAGAGATCCCATCCATCAACATGGAGATCTAAAACTATTTCCCCAAAAAAAAAACGTTTTAAAAAGGATAGGCTCAATCCCGCGGGTTAGCTCCAAACCTCCAAAATCACATTTTTCACCCGATTTCACAAATCATTATTTTCAAACCTACTTTTGAAAACCACGGATGTCAACATACCCGGATCATGTATGAAAACCGAGAAAAGGCATAAAAACTCACTTTTACCCAAAAACTATGGTTTACACATAAAAATCACGTTTTATGTATTTCTACCCGGTGAAAGCATACACAATTACATATATCACCCTAATGCAGTAGTAGGGTCTAGAATTCTACCTCGGAGAGTCAAGAACTCAACGTCTCAAAACTGAACGACGTCATAACGAGAATCCGACCGGATATATACAAAGCCCTCGGCCTCAATAGCAAGGATCCACAAAGGAATCAACAAGAAACCAAACCCCAGGTCCACAAATCTAGAGAGAAGGAGGAGAAAAGGGTTTCTTAGGGCTGAAGAAAGGTTTTTTTTTTTTTTTTTATAATCAAAAATCACGCCACTGCCGCTTTTATAGAAAATCAAAAATTACACAGTTCAGTCGACCGAACCATAGGGTTCAGTCGATCGAACCCAGAAAAACCATTCGATCGACCGAACTGGACCCCCCAGTTGACCGAACTCCTCCACAGAGACGTACTGGAATTTGCTTCGTGGTTTTCAAGCCAAAAACCATCCCAACAAGGTTTTTGGTCTAAACATAAGGCAAACGAGCCTCTAACGAACCCCCGAAAAGCGTAAAACACATGTAAACATGCCGTTCTACAACTTTAAGGCATAAACCATGCATCGATACTATCATATACTGAAATAAAAACGTCACGTATATAAATATCTCAAAATTACAAGGCTCCAGGTCTGACAACTCTCCCCCCTTAAGGAATTTTGGCCCCGAAATTCACAATAAGGTCACGAGGTAAACAGGTCTGGGTATCTAGCACGCATCCCAGACTTAAGCTCCCACGTCGCTTCCTCAACCCCATGATGATGCCATAGGACCTTGACATACACAATTGTTCTGCCCCACAATACCCACTCCTTTGTATTAAGAATTCTCACTGGACGCTCCTCATAGGTGGCATCCTCATCAATCCGTAGCTCAACCCAATATAACACATGAGAAGGATCAGGCTCGTACCTCCGTAGTATAGAAATGTGGAACACGTTATGCACATATGCTAACTGAGGTGGCAATGCCAAACGATAAGCAACCTCTCCAATCCTATCAAGGATCTCAAATGGTCCAATGAAGCGCGGTGATAGCTTCCCGCTACGACCAAACCTCTCATCAAACCTCTACGAGGTGAGACCTTAAAAAACACATGATCTCCCACTACAAACTCTAAAGGTTGTCTCCTCTGATCTGCATAACTCTTCTGACGGCTCTGTGCTATCAATAAGCGCTGGCGTATCACATCAACTCTCTCTGTCGTTTCCCGTACCATGTCTGGCCCTAAGATTGTGGTCTCTCCCACATCTGTCCAACATACGGGTGATCTGCATGGTCTACCATACAGAGCCTCATACGGTGCCATCCTAATACTGTACTGATAGCTATTGTTGTATGCAAACTCTACCAATGGCAGATGATCCTCCCACGAACCTCCGAAATCAAGGACACAAGATCTCAGCATATCCTCCAGAATCTGTATAGTCCTCTCGGACTAGCCATCCGTTTGGGGGTGAAAAGCGGTACTAAACATCAAGTTCATCCCTAAGGCCTTCTGAAGACTCTGCCAAAAGCGCGATGTGAAACGCGGGTCTCTGTCAGAAACAATAGATACCGACACTCCATGCAACCTGACTATCTCTCTGACATACAACTGACTCAGTTTCTCTACTGAATCCTTCACTCGGATGGGGAGAAAGTGTGCAGACTTTGTCAACCTATCAACCACAACCCATACGGCGTCGTGTCCCCTAGGTGACCGAGGAAGTCCTAACACAAAGTCCATCGTGACATGCTCCCACTTTCACTCTGATATAGGCAAGGACTGTAGCAATCCTGCCGGCCTCTGATGCTCCGCCTTTACCTACTGACAAGTGAGGCATCGGAAAACAAACTGGATCACGTCTCTCTTCATCCCTGTCCAGAAGAACTGACGACGTAAGTCATAGTACATCTTCGTGCCTCCTGGATGCACGGCAAGACGAGAATGATGACACTCATGTAATAACTCAGCTCGGCATGGCTCTGGCACAAACAACCTTCCTGTCAACCTCAGACTCTGATCAGAACCCACAATCCATCCTGCCATATCCTCGTCACTAGCAACGCGATCTCGTATCATCTGAGCCTCCTGATCCGTCTGCTGGACCTCTAGTACACGTGCTATCAACGCTGGTCGAGTAACTACAGAAAATAAGGTAGCACCCGTCGGGGTCTCTCTGAGGCACAGATCAAACTCCCTAATATCTCCAAGCATGTCCCACTCATGTATAGCCACAGAGGCTAACGACCCGTGAGATCTCCTTCTGAGCGCATCTGCCACCACATTAGCCTTCCCTGGATGATACTGCAAATCAAAATCATAATTCTCTAACAGCTCCATCGATCGCCATTGGCGCAAGTTCAGGTCCTTCTGCGAAAACAAGTATTTTAAGCTCTTGTGTTCGGAGAAAACCTCGAAATGCTCACCATACAGATAGTGATGCCATGTCTTCAAAGCGAAGACCACGGCTGCCAACTCCAAATCGTGTGTAGGATAGTTCCGCTCGTGCGTCTTCAACTGCTGGGAACCATAAGCTACAACCTTACCTCCCTGCATCAGAACACATCCAAAACCGTCATGTGAAGCATCACAGTATACAGTATAACCCAAGCCTCGCACTGGAATGATCACCACTGGCGGAGTAGTCAACCTCGTCTTCAGCTCCTCAAAAGTTGACTCACAGGACTCACTCTAAGCAAACATGACTCCCTTCCGCGTCAGACGCGTCATTGGTTCAGTAAGTCTTGCGAAGTCCTTCACGAACTGTCGGTAGTAATCGGCTAGACCTAGAAAACTACGTATCTCAAAGACATTCTTAGGTCGCTCCCAACCTATCACAGCGTTAGTCTTTGACAAATCCACAGCTACTCCATCTGTCGACACTACGTGTCCCAAAAATCTCACCTCAATCATCCAGAACTCGCACTTCTCAAACTTTGCGTACAAGCGATGCTCTCTCAATGTCTGTAAGATGATCCACAGGTGATCCTCGTATGCATCCCTGGTAGATGAATATATTAAAATATCATCCACAAACACTACCACAAAGCTGTCCAGGTAAGGATGAAAAATTTGGTTCATCAAACTCATGAACGTAGCAGGCGTGTTCGTTAGACCGAACGGTATAACCAAAAACTCGTAGTGACCATAGCGAGTCCGGAAGGCAGTCTTCGCTATGTCTTCGTCCCTAATCCTCAACTGGTGATATCCCGATCTGAATTCTATCTTCGAGAAGCAGCTCGAACCTCTCAGCTAATCAAACAGGTCGTCTATCCTCGGCGTCGGATACCTGTTCTTCACTGTGACCTGATTCAACTTCCTGTAGTCGATACACAAACGCAACGGTCCATCCTTCTTCTTCGCGAAAAGAGCAGGAGCTCCCCACAGTGAAGTACTCGGGCATAAAAACCCCCTGTCAAGTAACTCCTGCAACTGTACCTTGAGTTCACGCAACTCGGCAGGTGCAAAATGATAGGATGGTATAGATATGAGAGCAGCTCTGGGAACTAGATCAATAGAGAATTCTACCTCACGGCTCGGTGGCAACTCATACAAATCATCAGGAAAGACCTCAAAGACCTCAAACCCTCATCCCAGTCTCCCACAAAACTGAAGCAATCTCCCGTTGGGGTACAAATTGTTACCCTCCGTCGATCGCAATCGATGAAGGCACGATAGGTGGTTAGCTAGTCCATCCCTAGAATGACGTCGAACGCAGTCATGTCTAGAATAACAAGGTCAAACTCTAAGCAATGACCGGTGACCTCCAACATGCAGGATCTACAGACAAGGCTCAACTTTACACTCCCACTCATCGGGGTCTCTACCCACAAGGTACTACCCAACCAGTCCATTTCTAACCCCAAAGCAGATACAAAAGAAGCAGATATGAACGAACATGATGCTTTAGTGTCGATAAGAACACTGGCCCATGATCTGAAGACTAGAAGAGTACCTCTGATCACGGAGGTGGTAGCAGCAGCATCAGGACCAATCGGTGCTCTAGAAGAACTGGGCTTTGCAAGAACGTAAGCTGTGGCCGGTCTACTGTGGCCCTGCACTGCCGACTGCCTGCCCGACTGTACCGAAGCTCCTCCCTCTGTAAAATAGGACATCTGAGCTCTAAGCTGTGAATACATCTGTCTCTCCTGGCCTGAAGGAATAGCTGGTACTCCTACTGTGCTCTGAATACTCTCTCCTCTATGGTAATCCCTCTTGATGTGCCCAGACTGGTCGCACTCGAAACATATCACTGGACCCCTCCCCTATGCCTGCGATTGTGACTGGGCCTGAACAGGTGCTGCACTCCTGCACTCCATTGCACGATGCCCTGGCCGCTGGCATCTATGACAAAGAGGCCCTCTCTGGTTTGACCTTCTCGTTGAAACTACGGGAAGCGTGGATGCAGAAGACTGGGGCGGATACGACCCCACTGGATGCGAACTCGGACCAGATGTCTGCCGACGCTTGTTCTCTTTGCGCCCCTGATCCTGTCAGCATCCCCCACCTTGCTGTCCCCGACTATCTCTATCTCGGCGCATCTCATTCAGAGTATCCTCCACCTTCATGGCGGTCTCCACTAACTCTGTAAAAACCTACAATCTGAGTGCGGACACTGTCTCGAATAGCGAGCCTCAAACCCCTCTCGAACCGTTTCGCACGGAACGCATCAGTAGGTATAATCTCCTGTGCAAATCTAGATAGGCTAGTAAACTCAGCCTCGTACTCAAGCACTGTCATCGTCCCCTGTGTCAAAAATAGGAAGTCCTCTCTGTAGCGATCCCTCAGAGTCGCTGGAAAGTAATTCTCCAGAAATACTTTCGTGAATGCATCCCAGGTGCCTGCCACTGTGGTCATAGCGAACTTCCACCACACGTGACCACTCCCTCTCAGCTGGAAAGCGGCACATATAACCCTTAGATCATCTTCGTCAATCTGAAGTGAATCAAGGATCTTGGTAACCAGCTCCAGCCACTCGGTGGCAACCGCGGGATTGGGATCCCTAGAAAAGGTAGGAAGGTCTAGACGGCGAAACTCACGCATCGCAACCATCGCCCTCGGCTCAGGTATGGTCTCCCTGCCCCTAGTGGCCTCAGCCAGTTGCCGAATGGAGCCAACCATCTCACGCAACAGATCTCCCTCAGCAACAGGTCCTTGGGGTGCATTAGCATCCCCAATATCTGGGACTGGAATGTCCCTTCGGCCACGGCCACGGCCACGACCTCCGTCTCGTCCTCCCCGCGTGGACATAATTCTATACGAAAGCAACATAATAGGATAAGAATCCAAACAACATGTTTTTGCTAATGTACAAGACATATCACATAGGCATGGTAACACATAGCCACATAGATCATGCCATCACATATCTCACGTACCGAGGAGAACTAACAAGAAGGACTCGTCCATCTGGATCACCTACTTAGATTCCTTGCTAGAAATCACGTCCGTGAAATGCGTCTCTAACATGGCTCCCAAGTATGTTAATCCAAACATCCGAAGGTAAGACTAATCAATCCTAAGGTCCAACCTCCATACCCAAGTATACACAATCATCATGCTGAACAGGCTATCATGCTTATGTAAAAAAACTCTTGAACACATGCAATCACGCATACATACATCCTCACAAGGTGATGCACCCTCTTTCCCATGGCTCATAGGTATTCGAATTCAGAGCTCTGATACCAAGTTGTCACGCGCCGACATCCAGGTCACGCGAAAGCCCCACCAAACACTCATTTAAGAAAGTAGGTTTTTACAGTTGATAATCAAAATGTATAACATTTGGATAAAATTCTCACAGTTCAACTCTCATAAAACTGTAAACCATGCAATCTCATATATGAATAACAGTATCGCCTCAAGGCGTTCAAAATCAGCCATCACAGGCATTACATGTAAAAGTACAAGTACAAAAATAGAAAAAATTACAACAAGTCTTTCATCACCTCTGCAACTAGGTCATCTCATCATGCTCATCTGAAAAGGTTTTACAACAAAATCTCACACCGTGAGCGAAGCCCAATAGAACTTAGACAGTAAAACTGTAAAGTAGGATATGCATTCATATGGTGGGAGCTAGCTCGACCACAAAAGCCAAAACAGTTTTCTCACAAAAACCCTCGGTTTTCCATCTGAAAATCATCATTTTCATCCTTCAAACTATGCATATCATCCTAACAGATATCGTGCCACAGTTAAGGGAAAGCTGTAAATAAACAGTATTCTCCACTCGGGTCACACAGCCAAGGAGACAAAATGTAAATGAGAACCTATGTACCGACTCTGCCCTACAGACAAAGGTAACAACTATAAACACTCATCCATTACCCTGAACCCATAGGCTTGGTAATGATAAACTCTATACGGAGTCACAACAACGTACTCAATTTACGGGACCACAGCCCGAGGGTACAGAGCACCCAACCACTCAATTTACGGGACCTAAGCCCGAGGGTACAGAGCACCCAATACACTCAATTTACGGGGACTAGCCCGAAGGTACAGAGCACCTACGCTGCGCACGTTTTTGGACTTACACCGAGGAGCAATGGAAGCCCAACTCAACCAAACCCACTGTCACGGTACATCTATGGACAACATTTAAAAATTCACCGTAGTTCAACTACAGAAACCAGTAAAATAGCTTAAACACGCATGTATAAGAAATCCCATCCATCAATATGGAGATCTAAAACTATTTCCCAAAAAAAACATTTTTAATAGGATTGGTTCAACCCCGCGGATTAGCTCCAAACCTCCAAAATCACGTTTTTCTCCCGATTTCACAAATCATCGTTTTCAATCCTACTTTTGAAAATCATGAATGTCAACATACCCGGATCATGTATAAAAACAGAGAAAACGCGTAAAAATCCACTTTTATCCAAAAATCAAGGTTTACACATGAAAATCACGTTTTATGCATTTCTACCCGGTGAAAGCATACACAATTACATATATCACCCTAATACAGTAGTAGGGTCTAGAATTTTATCTCGGAGAGTCAAGAACTCGACGTCTCAAAACTGAACGGCGTCAGAACGAGAATGCGATCGGATATATATGAAGCCCTCAGCCCCAATAGCAAGGATCCACAAAGGAATCAACAAGAAACCAAACCCCAGGTCCACAAATCTAGAGAGAAGGAGGAGAAAAGGGTTTATTAGGGCTGAAGAAATGTTTTTTTTTTTTTATCAAAAATCACGCCACTACCGCTTTTATAGAAAACCAAAAATTACACAGTTCAGTCGACCGAACCATAGGGTTCAGTCGATCGAACCCAGAAAAACCAGTTCGGTCGACCGAATTGGACCCCCCAGTCGACCGAACTGCTCCACAGAGGCGTACTGGAATTTGCTTCGTGGTTTTCAAGCCAAAAACCATCCCAACAAGGTTTTTGGTCCAAACACAAGCCAAACGAGCCTCTAACGGACCCCTGGAAAGCGTAAAACACATCTAAACATGCTGTTTTACAACTTTAAGGCATAAACCATGCATCGATGCTATCATATACTGTAATAAAAACGTCACATGTATAAACATCTCAAAATTACAAGGCTCCGGGTCTCATAATTATCTTCTATATATTAACCCTAGCTCCCTCCCTACTAAGGTATGTCATTTTTTCTATGAATACCTACTTTTGGATTAGCACCCTAAGAAAAACAAGGAACTAACTTAAGTATCGGAGGGAACCCGGCCAGTACCCCATCGGTACTAGTCCTGACTTTGTCATTTCAGGGAGGCGGAAGAGCACACGATAGTTAGCCAAAGTCTGGCACCCCCTGCTTCTACTATCGAGGTATCATCAATTGTAATAATTATATTTAATAATTATAAATAAATTCAATACATATTTATGTCGATAGAGGTAATATATCAAAAAAGAGTTTATACTCTATTTTAATGCTAATGAGATAAAATAAAAGTTTATTCTAAATATATCACAAAAAAAGTACGTATAAAAAGATAATTTTTCTAATATAATAACTACCCTATTAATTATCTATGAGAAAGGTGTTTGAAGTTTTTTTTATTTATCATGAAAGTCATCAATAATAGAATTCTTAAAAACTTTTTATTAATCAGTGTGCCATGACTCCTTAGGTCACTCTTCTATTGATATATAACATATTGGTTGAATGATATACAATAATTAATATTTCTAATATAATCGGTGTGTCATGACTCCTTAGGTCCCAATATAGCTCCACCATTACTCCCACAATAACATATGACAATTTTCCATAAAACTTTCACCAAATATTATAATGACTCATTTTTGTTAGATATATATAAAAAAGTGATTTACATAGCGTGACTTACAATTATTTATTTGTTAAGTGTTTTGCATGCCATCGCCATTGTACTTGTAAAAGATATTTGATTAAGCGGATTAGACATAAGAGTAGATTATATATTTTATAGGATTATATTTTTCTTATTTGAATTCAACAATTGGTAGAAGGTTATGCATGTATTGGATCACTAATCTCACAAAATATGGGATATACAATACTTAAGAGAATGCGGTATTAATAATCTATTCATTACTACTCCCATAGAATTATTTATCAAGTGAAATTATATATTCTTTCATTATTAATTTGATCAATCAAACAAGGTCTTATAGTTTCTAATAATTTGCGCGAAGTGGGACACGTTCTGCACGCGTTGTTCTCCACCTGACAAATCATAATCCACCAGCTAATTTATATTAAGTTCTTGTTTGGCAATCGGCTTTAAGTTAGCTTTTTTTTAAAATTTTTTTACTTAAAACTCAAAAAGTTAAAAAGCCTTATTTGACAACCCAAAGGTTTTTAGCCTTTTTGCCTATATATATATGAAATATTTTTGAAAACATTCATAACTTTTATTGTACACATTTGTTTCTTATAAAAAATATATTTTTAAAATTTACTCGTCAGAATCTATCAAACAAGATCCATATGAATACATAAAATTATCTAAAAATAATATTTTAAAAATTATAACAATTTAAAGATAAGATTTGTAGGGACCCGGCCCCTTGTTATTTTCTTATATTAATGAAATCGAGTATGTTAGGTTCTGTGGAAATGGTTAGATGTGTAGATCTTACATAAGAATTAAAACTTGAGTCTGCATATATTTGCCAACAATAGTTAAGTGTGGAGCAACGCATGAGAACGTCGTTGTGAGGTGTTTGACTTATGTTTGATTCGGTTTTAGCTTTTGGTCGGGTGGTGGCCGAGAGATTCTAGACATGAGGGCAGCTCGAGCGGTGGAAGGTCCGCTCGAGCGGACTGTCGACGAGCAGACTTTAAAAATCACGTTTTGACTCTTTCTTCCCATTCTTTTCATTTCTCTCCCTCTCTAAAATAGAAGTGAGAGTTAGGGTTTGTGCTTGGAGAGTTGTTGGAGCTTTCTGGGTTTTCCTTCAGAAGATCTCTTGGGTCCACCTTGGTTATTTGCCCGTTAGAGGTTCGAGTTAGATGTTGGAGGCTTCATTTCTCACCTTTTGGTTGGAGACTCTCATGGTTAGAACTTGTTTGGGCCTTTTTCTTGTGGATCTACCATATCAAAGGTAGGATCTATGACTGTCTTTAAATATTTATATGATATGTGTTGTATCTTTGAATTTATAAACATAAAAGTATGAAAATGGTATTTTTGAAGCTAGGTTTGGGCTTGATGTTAATGAAGGTTAAATCTTAGATCTATGGAGGATTTAACATGATTCTACCTTTATGTTATTGTTAAACACGGTTGGATTGAGAAATGATGAACTAGGGTTTGAAATTGAGTTTAAACCATGAAAATTGGTGGTTTTGGGGTTAAGGGGCCCATTTGTTAAAATTAATGTGATTATTGGTTAAATTAAGGATTGTGGTAACCTATTGTATTTATTTCTCACGAGTTGTGTGGCACATGCTAGTGTTGGATATGAAAATTTGAGGTTTTTGATGAAAAATCGAAAAATGCATGTAGTGATATGGGTTGGGTGAGAGGAACTGGGTTGACGGTTGGACTCGTTTTGGTGGTTAACGAAATGAAACAATTGAATAATTATAGTACCGTGTGATGAAATTGAATGATTAAATTTGGGCAGGAGTTGCTCCTCGGTGAAAGGCCAAAAACTAACGCATTGTAAGGCCTAGGCCCTTCCTTCGGGTTAATCCCCATAAAAGCGTGCTCTTGGGCAGTCCACCCATCGATGTTTTCATGAGAAATCAAAAATGTGTGCTCTCTGTGTTGGGCCATAGAATGGGTATTTATCCTTTGGACCTCGCGTGGACCGATAGCGATAAATATGCATGAGCCTATAGGCGCCGTCCGACTTTGGTACTTGAATGAATTGATGAATTAATTGGGTTGGTAAAACCTTAATTGGACGAATGGATAAAATGATGGGATGTGAAGATGTGTTGAGTTGATTGAGAATAATAAGATGATTGGGTAAAATGATTAATTTCACCGAAACTATGGATTATTGAACAATAATTCTTTTATAAAAAACTTGGTTATGTCTTGGGAATCTGACTTGCGACAAATGATGTATTTTTTCTTTTTATTAAACTTATGTGTACATCCCGCATAACCATCTTCATATGTCATGCATGTGTTCATTGTTAGTCTTTTTTCTATGAGTATTAGCTCATGTTATTTAACAACATTTCAGGTGATAGCGAAAAGAAAGTTCTGGACTAAGATGACGGTTGCTGATCCCCTTTTGAGTAACTGATAGGATTACATATTCTTGGATGGTATTTTTTCGGGAAATAAAATTGTAAAGATGTAATTCTCGTCTTCTTTTGGGATATTTAGATTATTGTAACTTGGGGTTAGAACACCCAGATTGTAAGGCCTGAAGGCCATATGTTCATGTTATGTATGCATGTGAGGACATTCGCCTATTTGTTGGGTTAAAGGTTTTAACCTTTTTAATAATATATTTGGATATTGAAGTTTAATTTCGGGTTCATAATTGAAAGATGGTTATTTTACTCTCAAATACATAGTTTACATCTCGAATTTGCCTATTTAAAATCATGTTTAAAGGAGGAGAAAAAGTGGTTATTTTTCCAAAGCTTGCAAATCTCAAAATTTTTGAGCAGTGACTCTCGGGTGCCCTACAGCTCGAGCGGTGAGAAGTTTGCTCAAGCGGACTCCGTTGGGTGGCTTTTTATTGAAAAACTATTTTAGAATGGGGTTTTTCTTAAATATATTTAAATTACCTTTTGGGTTATGAATTGACTATTTTCAGGGGTTGTGTTCAAAAGAAAACGGTCATCTTTATTGGAGAAATTTTCAAAATTTTACTCGGGTTTTATTATTTATACATTGGGGCGTTACAAGTTTTTTGCATTTTAGTTTAAAACTACTTTAAACCAAGCTTTGGTTTATCGCCTTTTGGCTTAAAATCACTAATACGGATACGGTTTACCAAACGAATATTTTGCTTATTTAACTTAAAGTGACTTTCAAAAAAAAAAACATGACTTTAAATTATAAGGTTCTTTTAGGAGAAAATTAACTATTAAATACAGGAAATGTGAAATATACAAAGTAATCAGAAACACATAATATATATATATACACACACTCTCTCTCTCTCTCTCTCTATATATATATATATAGTCTCTCTCTCTCTCTCTCTCTCTATATATATATATATATATATAGAGAGAGAGAGAGAGAGAGACTATATATATATATATATATATAGAGAGAGAGAGAGAGAGAGAGACTATATATAT
>JAUMHN010406331.1:0-14216 GCA_032360265.1 Heliamphora ciliata
AGAATGGAAGGTCAAGGACTTAACGTTGATTCTCTACCATCAAGAGCTGGAAAAGCTGATACCATGCTTTGAATTGGTGGTTTTTACTCATGTGCTGAGGCTACAAAACAAGTTTGCTGATGCATTGGCCACTCTAGCATCAGTGATTGACATACCACCCGGGGTTAGAATGAGGCCATTGAAAATTAAATAGAAGAGAAAATTGGCATACGAGATGACAACTGCAATCGAGGAAAGCACCAATAAACTTTCGTGGTATTTTGGCATTCAAAACTTCGTGAAAAAAGGATAATATCCCAAGTTTGCAAGTAAAAAGGACAAAAGAGCAACAAGGAAATTATCTGCACAGCTTGTCATTTATGGAGAAAGATTGTACAAACAAGGGCATTCTAGAGTCAACAAGCTATGCGTCAACAGTGAAAAAGGGCAAGAGCTGATGAAAGAGATACATGCAAGAGTCTGTGGGCCTCACATGAGTGGAAACATGTTAGCCAAGAAAATTCTACGACAAGGATACTTTTGGATGACAATGGAGACAAACTGTATACAGTTCGTGTGAATGTGCCATAAGTGTCAGATTCATGCAAACCTCATGCACATTCCCCCATCTCAACTGTATAACCTAACGTCGCCATGGCCGTTCTCAGTATGGGGCATTGATGTGATTGGCAAGGTAACACCGAAGGCGTCAAATGGGCACGAGTTCATTTTGGTGGCCATTGATAATTTTACCAAGTGGGTGGAAGCTGCCTCCTACTCGATATTAAAAGCTTCACATGTTGCCAAGTTCATCAGATAAAATGTCATTTGCCAATACGGGGTCCCTTATGAGATCATTTCAGATAATGGCTCGCACTTGCAAGGTGAGGTCTTGGATCTCTTCGAAGAATACCGGATAGTGGCCCACAAGTCGTCACCATATCGACCACAAACCAATGGGACAGTTGAAGTAGCAAACAAGAATGTTAAGAAGATCGTGCAAAAGATGATCAGCTCACATAATGATTGGCCGGAATACCTACCGTTTTCACTCAGGGGGTATAGGACGTCGATTAGAGTTTCAACGGGAATCACGCCATATTTTTTAGTGTACGAGATAGAAGTTGTGCTTCCCATTGAGGTGAAAATCCCTTCACTAAGAATAATGGCTAAGGTTAGTAATCCAGAAGCAGAATGGCAAAGGAATTAGATGGAAGAGCTGCTGTGGTTTGATGAAAGAAGGCTGCAGGCTCTATTTCATATACAAGGGTACAAAAAGAGGATAGCTCGAGCATTCAACATGAAGGTCAGGATCCGGGATCTCAGGGAAGGAGAATTGGTCTTTAAGGAAATTAGAGCTTCCATCTTCGACCCAAGCGGCAAGTTCAAGACAAACTAGTATGGGCCGTTTCTAATCAAAACCATTATGACCAGTGGTGCAGCAATCATCATGGATTTGAATGGCAATGCGTTCTTCACTCCAGTCAATCTTGACCAGCTCAAAAATTACTACCCTTGAGAGAAAAATAAAGATAAAATAAAAGCTCGCTGAGTTAAAAATTGAAAAGGGAGCTCAGGCAAAAGTTAGAGCAGCCCGTAAGGCGGAAAATCTGAAAGGGCGATCTTGACAAAAGTTAGGGAATCATAAAATGAGAGTGTTAATACTCGAGAGTAAATCGAGCTCAAACTACGTCATGGCCTGATTCCACTTTCTTGAGATACGTAAGCAATTTCCTTTAAGAAGTTCGGTCACATTCTTTGTTTTAACCATCTTTGAATCTGAGTAAGATCAATGTAAATTTATTTTTTTGGATTTTGATAATAAAATTGTTTAAATTGCAAAATTCAAAAAACTTTAGATAACTTGGAACCACCTTAACATAAAGTGGACTGTTTCATTTTGGCATTGGTTACAAAGTTTTGAAAATAAAGGAAGGGCGCGCATGTCCCAAACTCTAAATAAATAGGGAAAGCTATAAAATCTTTAAAACAAAGCAGGATGCCTCAAATCTTTCTCCTCTTTATTTCCTATTTTCCTTCTTCTTTGTCTCCTTTCTCCCTATCTTGCACCAACCATGTCCTGTACGCATCAGAAGTTTTGGGTATTTCAGCTCCTGCATATCCATAAATGAACGAGATGACCAAGCCTCCTAATATGTTGCTAGAAATGGGGCCCGCATTAAAGGCAAAAATAAACGGCCTTAGACACCATGGAAGATAATCTGGCTTCGATGTGGATAGTAGAAAGTGGACAGTCATAAGGCGATCAACAGAACGCCAGGATAATCCATAGTGGTCAAGGTCATGGTAGGGATCTGCCACCAGGAATATTGCTAAGTAATGTCTAGTCCTGTCAGGGAAGAGAGATACTGCTGCCAAGCTGCCTCAGTACTACATATCTGATAATAAGGGTAGTAGAGGAGAGCTGCAGCACTATACCTATCTGTAGGAGGTTTTTGCATAAGGTTCACCTTCTCCATCAGCCAGATCTGCAATAGAGATTAAAAAGGTAAGAGAAAGCAGCAAAAGGAAAGCAGTGCGAAGAAATAAAACAGATTGGAAGGGAGTCTCAAATGGCCGATGAGGATTACGAGATGGACGGAGGATATAATGATGAGACCTTGAAGCCCAATCCTGAACTAAATGAAAGGGGTAGAAAGGGACCGGCGAGGGAGCTGAGATGGCAACCTCGGAAGACATCAAATTATATGACAAAATATGAGCATGCAAGAATTTTGGGTACAGTTGGGATGAAATGAACCCCCTTAGGGTGTGACAGAAGGCCTCTGACAAAGGCCCAGGCAGTGGATGAATTGATCATTAAAGACTCGTGGAAGAGGCAAGTGGGAGGTGGTATCGCAAAGGTGTTGAGATCACAATGAAGAAACTCCGACAGAGGAAGATGCACTTCACGATTCGCTATTACCTACTTGATGGAAGTTATAAGGACTAGGGAGTGGATGAATTGATCGTTGAAAGACTCGTGGAAGAGGCAAGTAGTAGGTAACTATCAAGGGCATGGTGTTTTTAGCCGACAGTGTGAAAGGTGTCAAGTTTACTTGAAGAAGCAAGGGGCTGCTAGCAAAGGTAGGAGCCTCGCCACAGTAAACAGCTTATAAGCCAATCAATGTCTCGGCCAGAACCAACGGGATAAAGTCTTTTTTCGACCACATTTGACTCGCAATATCAACTAGTGCGCAACTGACTCGTCCGTCAGAAGAAACAAGAAGGTACAGAGCAAGAAGGCAGAAACACTTGACATAGCGACGTCGCAACTGAAAGGCAAGGTAGCTGAGATCGCCGGTAGGACGAAACCTCTCAATAATCCAAGAAATTCCAAGACAGTCCTTGAATGTTAAGAGGGAACCCTCCATTTTGGATAGGCCACAAAGTTGTATTATCTATTGCCGGGAGAAAATGATGAAAGTAGGAACAACTACAGATGTTCTTGGGGGTAGATCTAGAATGGCATCAAATTCCTCTATAGTGGGGCATAACTCCTCCAAACTAAAACGGAAGACATAGGTTTGTGGGTCCCATAACTGAGCAGCAGCTTTCAATAATGGTCCGTCAATTCTTACAACCATCAGGGAAAATAGGGGGTTGATGCCAAACGAGGCAAAATTTAGAAGTTCGATATGGGAAAACTCTTCAATCCATGCAGAGTGGACCGTGGAAAGAATTCATTTTGATGAAAGTGATGCAAAGTGGGGACCCTAGGGCTGTATTTATAAGGCATGAGAAGGCTGGACGTCAAAAATTCAAACAAAGGTACAATCATTGTGGCAATCGCCATGTTGGAGTATGGGGCCTCCATCATGAAAGTACACAGTACAGTGATGTCACTTTGTTGACCGAGCGACCGCCACCTGTCTCTTAGATTTCGTGACGACCGTAACTATGAATTATGGCGACCGCCATGTTCAAAAGTGGCAGGCATGTTATGTTTGCAGTTTCTGTAAGTTTTAAGACTTGTATCATGCATCAAGAATAGTTTAAGCAACAAAATAAGATAAACCATGCACATAGATGTATAAAATGCTGAGAATGGCATGAAGGCCTAAGTGTATTAGAATGTATGTGAAATTGGGGCACACAGGCCCAAGAATTAGTAAAACTGGGGCATGCAGGCCAATAAAAACCAAATGTACCAGAATGAATGTATCAAGATGTATGTAAAAATTGGGGCACGCAGGCCCATAAAACCAAATGTATCATAAATAAATGTATCTGAAGGGGGGAATCTCTCTCAATATCTCTTATCGCGAGTGGAGGACCTGACGAAAAAAAGCACCGACCTCATTAGAGCTGACGTCCTCAAACAGCTCCTCCAAGTCATCACTATCATCTCCACCATCTGAAGAGGAGGACACTACTCAGTAGCAGCTCCTAGCGGAAGAGATAAATCCTCTAGACCGAGCTCTAGAGGAGGAAGCATGTGATCCGCGGGATCGAGCTAGAGTTGAGACCAAAGTGGGAGGCTAGACTGGAGCCTGTGGCTGTACTATGCCGACAGCTGGTACCGGAGGCTGTCAAAAAGGAAGTAAGAATCAGAAAAAAATATAGAAAAGTGTAGGAAAGTTAAAAGGGCTACAAGGTACTCACTATGGCCATTAGAGTAAAAACAATGCCAGCTGCTCGAACTGTGGCATCCAGCGGATGAATCAGTGCTCTCTGACCCGTAAGCATCAGCATCACACGATCTAGCCATGCCTAATTAATTAGCAAAAGAAAAAGAGGCAGTTCAAGAAAACAACACATGTAAAGAAATAACTAAAAGAATGGAGTAAGAGTAAAGAACATACCTGGCCAATCTCAACCCTGAACTCGGAGGTCGGTGGGACTGGGACCAGAAGAGAGAAAGGTAAGCCATATACCATAGTGTGAATATCCCATGGGATATCAGGACCCATCACCCCTCCTGCTCCAGCTCCAACAAGTCCCTCAGCAGCTCCAGCAACAGTAGTGCCAACAGCAGCATTAACTCCAACTCCAGCTCCAACAGCATCAGCAGCCTCTGGTGCCCGTCTCCTTCTCTTGCCACCAGGTGCATCTAGGGCAGGACCTAACAGTCCTAACAGATGTGCCCGGGCCCAAGCTGTGTAATCCCCCTCCGGTTCGAGCAGCTCTGAGGCATGGGTCCCCATCATCTCTAGTAACATGTCGACGCGGCTCAAGAGGTTGATCAGGTGCATGCGGGCTGGAGGAACAACTAGAATCCTGAAGTGGTCGATGCTGAGTGATTGGCGGACCACCCTTTCTCTTAAGTAGTACTCTCAACTGAATGGGCCCTTCAGCAGGATCTGCATCAAGGTGGCCTCCCGGCTACGCATCAGGTCCTCGCCAGCTCGATCTTCTATCTCCCTTCAGACATCCCAGTGCACCTGCAAAAATTAAGTGAACAGTACAGAGAATAAAAGAACAGTGATCAATACAGTGAGCAGTGAATAAAGCACAGTGTGCAGAATAGGGTTCAGTAGACAATACAGTGTTCAAGTACACAGTGAGCAGTGATCAGTTTACAGTGCAGTACAGAGAACAGTAATCAACGCAGTAAGCAGTAATTAGTATTCAAGAGATAGTGCAGTGAACAGTAATCATTTTAGTGTACGGTGCAGTGCAAAGAATAGTGAACAGTGTGATACAAAGAACAATGTACAATATATTAAGTAGTGAATAGTGATACCTGGTCTGGGGTCAGTCGGTCTAAAGATGCCCAAAATCTGTCGATGTCCTTCCTCCCAGCCTTCTTTCCCTTCAGACCTCGGACCCACCGAGCTGCACGAGAAATAACTAGAGGGTCTGCAGAGGAGTTCGCGGGGACATGAAGCCCGAGGAACTCATAAGTCCAAAGTTGTAAAGAGAAGATGTCAGCAAGAAGAATAGATAACAAATAACAGAAGAAATGAATGAATGATGTGCAAAAACTAAAGCATACCTCCTAGACCCTCTAGTATCCCCTAATGCTGAGCTCCAGGGAAAACTAGATCAAGGCCCTCATCGAGCCGTAGAGTGTGGCGAGAGCAGCTCCTCCCCAATCATATGTGGCTACTCAGTCAAGGCAGGTGAGGGCTCTGAGATAATGCAGATGAATGGTATTCTCCTTGTTCGAGAACACGGAGGTACTGAACATGTAGAGGAGAAAGCCACGTGCAACCCACTCGAAGTGACGGGGTTCTAAATAGTGGAAATGGAAGAAAGGATAAAAAACTAGGTATACTTGACCCAATCCCTGCCCATCTGCATAGGAATAGCTCCAAACAGGTACGTCAGTGCGTCGATGGAGCGGGCGATGGAAGGATCAAAAGGATAGGGGCACCTCCGACTCTGATGCCAATAATCAATGAAAAGTCTAGAGGCGTCAAAGTAGCCTTGAACGTGGTAAAGTGAAAGGTGTTGGTGGTATCCCACCACCTTTCAACCAGGACTGTGATCTAGACCCGGTAATTGCTCGCCTTACCCAAAAGAGGTATGAATCGAGTAAAGCCAGAGGCATCGACAAGAGCCCGGCTAGGAGCAGGGATGGCATCATACCACTCCAACACCTTGCCCGAGCCAGAGTCGCCAAAGCTTCGGACATATTAGCCAACTTGAAAAGAAGAAGATGAGCAGAATATATAAGAGCAGTCAATGGGATGCAGAAAATAACTAAAAGCAATAAAAATCCTAGGTTCGTGTGTGAGTGACGACCCTTTGATTCTTTTAATTCCTAGAAAACTAGGCACCTTAAGCCCTGGTGCGCCAGGTAAATCTTTCAAGCCCTAGAAGACTAGGCACCATATGCCCTGGTGATTAGGCACCCTGAGCCCTGGTGTGCCAGGCAAATCTTTCAAGCCCTAAAAGACTAGGCACCCTAAGCCCTGGTGCACCAGGCAAATCTTTTCAATCCGAGGTTTGTGTGTGTATGACGATCCTTTGATTTTTGCACTCCTTAGTAGAAGACTAAGTACCCTAAGCCCTGATGCGCTAGGCAAATCCTTTCAACCCTAGGTTTGTGTGTGTGCAACGATCTTTTGGTTTTTGCATTCCCTAGTAAAAGACTAGGTACTCTAAGGCCTGGTGCATCAGGCAAATTCTTTCAACTCTAGGTTCGTGTATGTGTGTGACGATTCTTTCGTTTTTGCACTCCCTAGTAAAAGACTAGGTACCTTAAACCCTGGTGCACCTGGCAAATCCTTTTAACCCTAGGTTTGTGCGTGTGTGATGATCCTTTAGTTTTTGCACGCTCTAGTAGAAGACTAGGGATCCTAAGCCCTAGTGCGCCAAGCAAATCTCTTTCCTAAATCATTTTATAATAATAAAAAACATAAAAATATATAAAACAATAATCAAAAATCATCCCTTTAAAATTTTATATTTCTCCCCAAAAATATAAAAATTAAAAATCAAATCTCTTAGATTCTATGTTACCCCTTAGATTTTATAAATTTTCCCTAGATTTTTAGGATTTTTGAAAAAAATTTCCTGTAATTTTTAGGATTTTTGAAAAAAAATTTCTTAAATTTTTAAGATTTTTGAAAAAAATTTCTAGATTTTTAGGTTTTTTAAAATGTTTTCCTAGAATTTTTTAAGATTTTTGAAAAAAAAATTCTATAATTTTTGGGATTTTTTTTTTTTTTAAAAATGACCCTTAGTGTTTTTGTGAATTTCTAAAAAATGTATATACCACCCCTTAGATTTTTCCAAATAAAATAAACAATGACTCTAAGTGTGTTGTGGTTTTTTAAAAATGAAAGAATTTCTCCCTTAGATTTTGATGTTTTGCCCCAAAAATAAAAATAACAAAAATAAAAATTAAAAACTAATTCCCTAGATTTTTATGTTTTGTCCTAAAAATGAAAATGAAAAACCACCCATCTTTATTGTTTACATCTAAACCCTAACCATAATGTCCCTATTGTTTTAATCTTCTTTACACATGTACCTAAGTTAATTTCTCAATCCAGCATCCAGTTCTGTTCTTTAAATATGATTACATGTTTTATATATCCGGATCTTCAGCATTACATACAGTTATCATAGATATCCAATATTGCATGAATCATCATCATATCACATCGCATCAGAACAAAGCACAGGGAGATCCTAAACATACATCTATGTTTGAGGTATAAAGGTAAACATGCTTTGATAACTGAAATGAAGAGACAGGAGAACCTACCGAAGGGCGCTGGCGAGAGATATGCTGGTCCGGCTCCCAGAGGAGAACGTCAGCGGCTACAGCATCGACTGGAGGCTCGTAGCACCTCATCCCACTTAGGCCCAAGCGGTGGGGTGCCAGAGCATACGTGTGTGGGTCAAAGGCGCGAGATGACCCTCTCTAGCATGAGGATCAAGGAAGTCGGCCATCTCGGCTTAGTAGCAGCATCTGCAGCTACCTGTGCCTCGACAGCTGCCTGTGCCTCGTCCTCAGTAACACGACGGGAGGCGCGCTCCGCTTCAAGAGCAAGGGCGTCCATCGCACCCAGCACGGCAGAAGGCTGAGTGGTGGTGACCCCGCTGGCAGGGAGACTGGAAGTCGTACTCCCAAGGGTCCCCATGGTGGAGCTCTCACCAGCAGAAGAACCCCGTATAACTCCCAAGATATCATTAAGATGCCCGTGTCCCGCCATCGTCAAGAAAAGTAGAGGAAAAGGCACGAAATCTCGAAGAACGAGAGGGAAGGTGAGAGAGTTCGAGAGAGAGCAGAGGAGCTAGAGAGAGAAGTGAGAATGCAAGAATGAGCCAACCCGCATACCTCTGGGGGTCTTAGACGCATCTGGAGGTGGCGGTCGCCATATTACGTGTCAGCGACTGCTTGGTTTTCAAACGTCACATAACGACCGTCGGATTAAAAGAGTTTTATGTGTGGCGATCAACATGTCGGAGGGGTTTTGGCTCGGCAACCGCCGAAATGTCAACAGTCATGTCATGTTCTTGGGGCTTGGGCTTGGCGACCGCCAACTCTGAAGTTGGCAGTTACGTGTTAGTGGGCATCATTAGGTTTTAGTTCTTTTTTTTTTTAATGGGACTATTAGATGTTTGTTTTGTGTATTTTGTATTGTGTGAGGTTTGTTATTGTTTGTTTTTGTTTGTTGTGTGTATGTCTTTTATTTTATTATTGATAAATATTGTGTGTATTTTTTATTAATATTTGTTTTGTTGTTTTTGGGGTTTACTATTGTGTGTTTTGTTTTAAATATTATGTGTGTTTAAGTTGTGTGTGTTTTTCAAAAATAATTTTTAAATCTTGTGTGTGTTTTTCAAAAATAATTTTTAATACTTGTGTGTTTTTCTCTTGTTGTATTTTTCGTGGTGTTCTCTCGATAAATTTAATTTTAAAGTCTTGACTCGACTTTTAAAATTACTTTTATCCCGCTTTTTGTCCTAAATTTATAGATTTTAACTCGACGTATTAATTCGTGAATCTCTCTGGTAAGGATAATTTTAAAGTCTTGACTCGATTTTGTTCTTATCCTTATTCTATTATCGTTCTGAGTTTTTAGGTATTGACTCGACCTATTAATTTGTTGCTGCTTTTTCGGTTAAGATAATTGCTAGGATATTGACTCGATCCTTTTAATTATTTTATCCCTGGCCGTGTTCTTAGATCTTGACTCGATTTTTGACTTATTTGTTTGTGCTCCCTTTAGATCTTGACTCGATCTTTAGGAATTGTTTGATCATACCAGTGTTTGCATCATGTTACCATCTACATTATATTTTGTATCTTGCATCTGTGCATTTGTCCTAGGAACTACGTTTTGGTATAATCCCTAGCAAAAGGGGTACATAGGTAGTTCAATGGAAATTCGAGTACGACCAACATCATAAACATGCTTATGTGTTTGTAACCTAAGATTGACGGCTCGGTCAAATGGATGTCGTCTTTGAATTTTTTATATAGCTTGCATCACGTGTTGATATGCAACTTATATCAAAGATGGGAAACTGTAGACACCCCAATTTGACCCCGCCTAATCTTAGGTTAATCCAGGTGAATCCGATAATGAAAACAAGTGGAATGATGCCTCAGTATGATCCTCGAAAAATGATCCAAGCTCAGTATTTGAACCAAATGATCAAAATCTTCAAACTAGTGAAATCATCTTGAACCGCCATGTTGGAACCTTGGGGTTGCCATGTTCATTGTGGCGACCTACACAAGAAACTTTTGGAAATCCTAGCCAAAGGCAGCGACCGCTACAATCAAACCATGGGGTTGCCAACTGCATTGTGGCAACTGCCATAAGAAATCCTTGGAAGCTTGATTTTTATGGTGACCGCCCACTCTGAACCCAGTGATCGCCAACTCCAAATGGCCTGACGTGTCCCAAAACGTGTTAGCATTTCATTGGTTGAAGAATTCTATAAATATCGTACCCCCTGGTACATTTTCAGAACAAGAATTTTGGTGAGAAAGACTCTGCCGAAGTGTTGAGAGAATACGAACCCTGACGCCGAAATCCTGCCGAAGCACCGAGAACCTAGCCACCGATACCAAAACTCTGAAACCCTAACTTGGATTGGATCACCACTTGAGGATTGAACTACTGATCACCACTTCCCGACTCGAGGATTCACTAGCGATCTAGGTATTCTATTTGGATCCTTGGTCTTTCTATCTCCATTTCCTCTCTCTTGAAGCGACCGAGTTAACTTTCATTTCAATTCTCATATCTTATTTATATATATATGGTTAGTTGAATTCACCATTTCATTTATGAAGTTGTAAGCATGGGTTTAGTGTAATATGCATAGTTTGGATATTTCTTATTAACTTCTTAGTTATAATTTTGTCTACATCGCACACTTAGCACATTGTTACCTCTAAAAGTTCATTAAATATTGCTAACATAATTTTGCAATTACGACTTATAGTGTCATTATTGTTATGATCAATGTATTAATATTCATGTGGTTATAATTATCAATATTACACCCATATTTTATATTTTTTTAATTATATTGTTATGTAATAGTTGTTAGTTTCATTTATTCGTATGTTAGTTTAATTTTTCTTTAATAATGTTTCTTTTATTTTTCTTTTCTTTTAGGCCTTAATTTTTTTAATGATAGTTTATTTTTTTATTTTTAATGTTACTTTAATTTTCTCTTTTAAATAGTATTCATATTTTTTGCTTTTTTTAATTTTATTCAATATCAAAATTTCCAAAATTTATTAATGTTAGCTTAGTTTCTCCTTTTATAATATTTGTTTTACCCTTCTTTATTTGCTTAGTTTTTATATAAAACACACAAAGTCCATGATAATAATTAAGCTGCTTTCTCTTCTCTTGGTTATAATTTTAATTCCTTAGTTTTATTTTAGTAGTATTTTCTTTTTCTTTTAAAATCTTTAATTTTTTGTTCAATTTTTTTTTGGTTATTAGTTTAATTATTTTCTTTATTATTAAGTTTTAATATAGGATTTTCATGCATCTTTCTTAATTTACCATTTCTCTTTAATAAAGTTAAACATGTTAATGTAATTCTTTTTCTTATGATATTTGACAATATGTATTTTTTGTAAAATTCATTTAAAATCATGTTTAGAATGGTTTAGGTTATATTATTAGCAATTCATGTTTATTTGATTTTAGTTACCTTTAGCATGTTTGCTATTCTTTTATTTGAATCATGCCATATAGGTTTACTCTATGTATCATTTAACTAGAAATTGCATGCCGTAGGACTTAAGATTTTCTTTTTTTATTTGCTTTATTTTGACCTTCTATATATATAGGCTATGTATTTTCTCTTATTTGATTTTGGATGTTTTTCCTTCGCCTCAATTTTCTATATTTGTATGCATTTAAGAAATTTAATTAAGAACTAATAATGATTAGTAGAGGCTAATCTCACGGTTGGGCGAACGGGGTGCTTAACACTTTTTCCGATTTGTACCTTAGCCCCCAAATCATTTTTCTCTGGTTAACGTTTTAAAAATCAGTAGCTATTTTTGTTTTTCTTGATTTTTCTCGAAAACCAAGTGACGACTTTATTTTCAATAAAAAGGGTTTTCAAAATTCGATTTTCAACATGTTAAAATATTTTTCAAACATCTTTTGAATTCTCTTCTTTTTGAACATAAAAAATTTCAAAATCCCGGCACCACACGACCAAGCAATGAAATTTTTTAAAAGATAATGCATCAGGATTAACTCTTAAGTTGTTGTCACAAAGACATTAAGAAAGTTATGTTGAAAATGTTAAAGCAATAAAATTTCAATGTCCACAAATAAGGGATGTTTTGTTGCAATTAACAAAAATTGGTGAAGATCTTAAAATAAAAAGTGAAGTTAATTATATAGTAACATATGAGATCTAGAATTTTAAGTTTTTATTAAGCATGATTATTTAGTATAAATATTGTTTGCCGTCAATTCAGTTATTAAAAACTTACGATCAAAAGATATGCATATTGATATTGCTATAAAACAATTAAGAGTTCTTATTTCTTTTTTAAAAAATTATCGAGAAACTGGATTTACATCTGTTATGAATTCAATTATAGAGATTACAAATTCAATGAAAATACAACATGAATAATGAAAAACGTGCAATTCATAGAAAAAAAATAATTTGACAGAAGTGTAATGAGAAGAGATAACACAATTTGTTGAAGATTATTTTAGAATTAATTATTTTTTATTTATTATAGATCATGCTAATTTTTCAATTGAGAATATGTTTGAACAGTTTCAAATGTACGAAGAAACTTTTGGTTTTTTATTTAATTATGAAAAGTTAAAAATGCTAGAAGATGAAAGTTTGAAAACAAATAGTCTTAATCATGATTTTTTTTTTAAACATAGCACCATTAGTGATATTGATGGTTTAGACTTATTTTTAGAATTAAAAGTTCTAAAAGAAGTTATACCACCCAAAGAAAAAAATAAGACTTCAATTGATGTATTACATTATATTAAAAAATTAGATTATTTTTAAAATTTATGCATTGTTTATAGAATATTATTAACAATTCCAGTAACAGTAGTTTTTGCATAAAGAAGTTTTTTCAAACTGAAATTAATAAATTCTTATTTTAGATCGATTATGTCATAAGAAAGATTAAGTGAATTAATTATGTTATCATTTGAAAAAGATATGGTAAAAAAACTTGATTATGAAAATATAATTAATAATTTTGCATCTCAAAAACTAAAAAATTAAAATTTAAAAAAATAAAAAAATAAACTTTAAAATAAAAAGTCTCTATTTAACATCTCGCCTAAGATTCCAAAATCATCATACCGCCACTAGTATTAGAATCGTAATTTCTTTTTCCGTTACATTAGAAAATTTGAGCCTTAAATCCCAATTGAATTCAAAGCCAAAACTCAACAAAATCTTAGGAAATAAATAGTACAGATAATGAAATAAATTCGAAAGTGACGCACCGAGAAAATACAACACAGTGCTGTGCCCACCGGGAGTTCTTGATTATTATAAATAATGAATTCACACGCATGAAGTTTCATGCATCCTTCTTCTTCTTCCTTTCACACCTTAGTCTCTGTTTGGCTTATTTAATCTCTGTTTGGTGTATTTTTCTTTTTAAATTATTTTTCTTAAAAGTCTTTTACAAAGTTTATTTATTTAGCCTCTTACTATACTTAATTGGCATTTTTCACATTTTCTAAAATTTATATTTTTACATAAAAAAATTAAAAAATTTTTTAAAAAAATTAAGCCAAAAACAAGCTTTGCTGTCCAAACTTGTTGTACATATATGGATGAATGTGGTTTATAAATAGGAATTGGCACCACATTCATGAATTTCGTACGTAGCACTTTTGTGAAAGGGACAACTTAATAATTTTGTCCGTAAACAGTCGTTGGTCAAGGTGCGAGAGGTATAATTGATTAATCATATCATATATTGGATTAAATTATACACGAGAGAACTTAAAATGAAAGTGTTCTCTTAATTGTAATAAAGAATTTGACGAGATTGAAGATGATTGAGCCTTCGAGTGCTCCACGTCAGCATACCTGCAAAACAAGCCTCCCAACCGGTGGTCGACGGGAGACCCTTCAAATCCCAAGTCAGTGGAGCTAGAGAGAGATAATATGTTTCAGAGATAAATACTATTGATACATTTGCCTTGAGTTATGATGCTTATATATAGAGAGAGAGAGAGTTAGCCCTCACGCCTTGTCATCTCACCATTCGAATGTGTTTGATTAAATTTAATATACTAATTAGTTTTTTACCACTGCAATATATTTTATGAAATTATATATATATTTTT
>JAUMHN010406342.1:0-15070 GCA_032360265.1 Heliamphora ciliata
GAGCTTTTTAGAGAGGCAGCAGATCGGCTACGAGAAGGAAACGTTGGAGAAGATCCACAAGGAAGTGGTGGAGAGTGCTAGCTTGCTCCCGTCTCCTCAGGCCGTCGCCGACACCATCGCGGGACACGCCGCCATCATCAGCTTGCTCCCGTTGTCTCAAGCCATCGCCGACACCATCGCGGGACACCCCGCCGTCGTCAGCTTGCTCCCGTCTCCTCAGGCCGTCGCCGACGCCATCGCGGGACACGCCGCCGTTGTCAGCTTGCTCCCGTTACCTCAGGCAGTCGCCGACACAATCGCGGGGCACGCTGCCGTCGTCAGCTTGCTCCCGTCTCCTCAGGCCGTCGCCGACACCATCGCGGGACACGCCGCCGTCGTCAGCTTGCTCCCGTTGCCTCAGGCCATCACCGACACCATCGCAGGACGCGCTGTCGTCGTCAGCTTGCTCTCGTCGCCTCAGCCCGTCGCCGACGGCGTCGCGGGACACGCTGCCGTCGTCAGCTTGCTC
This sequence comes from Heliamphora ciliata, assembly GCA_032360265.1. Classification (NCBI taxonomy): domain Eukaryota; kingdom Viridiplantae; phylum Streptophyta; class Magnoliopsida; order Ericales; family Sarraceniaceae; genus Heliamphora; species Heliamphora ciliata. The sequence goes on from JAUMHN010406342.1 coordinate 509, forward strand.
CTGTTGCCTTAGGACGTCGCCGCCGCCGTCGTGTGACTCGCGTCGCCGCTGCTGCCGTCGCGTGACTCGCTCCTCTTCACAAAAAAAAAATTTTTTTGATTGTCGCTTCATCCATATCACCTTCAGCAGGGTACCCTGTATCTCCGATCTGTCTCTTCTGAAGATCAACTTGCCGACCTTTTCACAAAATCTCATCCTCCTGGTCGCCTTTGTGCTCTAATTTCCAAACTTCAGCTGAGTTCGTCATCTCACATTTGAGGGGAAATGTTGGAATATTAGATTGATTAGAATATTAGATTGATTAGATTGATTTTATTCTGATTTGATTCTATTGTATCTACTTTATTGTTTATCCCTATTCGCCTATAAATAGGCCATATATTGTACAGTTTCAATAGACAGAAATTATACAATTATTTTCTCTTCTCAATTTCTTTAATAATAATGCACTCTTCAACTACTTTTTTATGGTTGCAGATAGTAGTTTTCGGTAGAATGTTGGTCACTGTCGACGTCTTAGCTTGAGCTCAAAGCTTAAATGTTTTGTAATTTTTTTTTATGGTTTGTAATATTAAGACATTTCATGTTGGGGATTAAGTTAGTTTAGATTTTGTCTTTTGATGTATGGGATGGAGTATTTCTTGAAAACATATGTTTCTTTATTTGTCTATAAAATGGTGTTTTTTTAAAAAAGATTTGTATGCTTGTTTATGCTTATGATTGTTTTAAGTTTTACCAATTTTTGAGACCACTAGATTAATGTGTGATCATGCTCCACTATATAGATACAATACATTGCGAGTGCAAGGTGTAATAGCAACCACCACCAACACCGCACCACCTCACAACCCAATTTGCCAACGTCACCACCACTCACTTTACTAGAGCCGCCTCCACCACCACCTCCCCACCACCACCAATCTCAGTGCCACCACTATCTCCACCTCTTTCCTTACCACTTCATCACTATTACCACCATCTCTTCAAAACTACCGCCGCCATCATTACCATGACCTCCTATACTAATTTTCAAAATCACAAACCAAATTAAAAAAATATTATTCACAAATTTTTTATTCTATTTTCATCAAATCACAATGGGTATAGCGATTTTTGTAATTAATTTTTATTTTAATCATTTTTTGCACAAAACGTATAGGTTCCATTTATTTATTTTAATAGTAACTTTGAAATAGAGTTTCATATTTTATGTTAAATTATTGATATGATAATATATTCTCTCTAAAATTAAGAAGATACCAAACAAAACGAGAAAGATAAATAGTGGTACCAAACAAAATGGAAAGAAAAAATAATTGAGGAAAAAAAATTGTCCATGATTTTAGAGATAGAATAAGAAGATCTAAAAAATTAATGATTGAATTAATTAATAAAGTTTTTTTAAATAAATCAAATTTCAAAATAGAATTAGTTGAATGACTTAGTCAAATCAATATTAAAAAAAACATTAAGTTAAAAATTTTAAGAAATTATAATAGAGCTTTGGAGTTATCAAAAAACTTCATGACAAAATTTTCATTTTTATATATATATACTATTATAATAAAAAAATAATAGGGGGTATTATAAAAATTTGGTGAACTCATGTCACAAGGCCTTTTCTTTTATTATTAAGACTAAATATGACTTTTTTCTTTAATTAATAAGGGACAAATATGTAAATTTAAAATAAGTACAAAAACTATCCATTCCCTATATAACTTACCGCTTCTTTCATAATTTATCACCTAAATTATCAAAAAGTTTATTTGTTTTGATTTATTAAAACATTTAAAATTACAAAATTATATTAAAATATATTTCTTTTTTTGGTACATATATTAAAATATATTTCATCCCCATTCCACGTGCCACAAATCTAACCATATAGATATAGATTCCATCCCACTCATATCCCACCACAGTAGTGCGGAAATGAAAGGAAGCCACAAAGCACACTACGGCCATGTTTGAAAGTGACAAACAACAAGATCGAATTGAATTATTAGTCTCAAATAAGTTATAATTTTATATCTGTCTTGATAAAAAAATTTTGGAATTATTTATTCGGTCAGATTTGTTGTCTCACAAACAAGAGATTAGCAAAGGAAAGGGAGGAGATAGAATTAGAAATCACAGGAGTAGGATTAAGTGAAAAATAACAAATTTACCCTCAACATTCAAATACAAAAATAATTTATTAATTTATTAATTTATTAATTATTATTAATTTATTTTTTATTCATCTTGATTAGGAAAATTAGTAAAGTAAAATATCCTTTGATCTAAAAATATAAAAAATATAAAAAATAAAAATAAACAACATAAAATAAATAAGCTATTATTTTAAATTTTTCTTTATTTTTCTTTTACTTTTGCAAATGTAATGGATGTGTTGGCAAAACAAGTAATTTTTTTAATTAAATAAGTGTATTTTATGATATTTTTATCGAAGGTATTTTTATCACAACATTATTATTCCTATCTAATTCTTTGTGAAAACAAGTAAATGATTGAACTAAGGCCATTAAATAAGCATTTATCCTTGGAAGTAAACAAACACAAAATTGGATAAAGGTAAGGATTTTTAATTCAAAAGATTTGATATTCCCAAACTATTGATCTTCGAATGTAAATTCGTGCTAATCCAGTTTGAGACTTTAGACATAGTGATACGGATCGGTCATTCTGAACCGAGCGCTGTGCTATTGAACCACGTTAGAACGACGAAGCATGGAAGGGACCCGGTCGGCCATAGCCGACCCCCTTACTAGAATACCGATATTCTCTCCATCATTTTGGGGATCACTCCCACTACTAATGAAAAGTGCAGATTTCTCAAGGTTTAGGAAAATCCTCTAAGCATGATTAAAGGCATCCTACCTTATCAACAAGTATGGCTCGCCAATAAATCAACGGCGACATCTACACTGTAAGGTATGTGAAAATGTAATGCCCGATTTTGTAATAATAAAAATTTAAGTAATTTAATGAAAGCAAAAAATTGATTTAAGAAAATACTCAACAAAGGAAGCCAGACTTCCAATTTCCTCGTCAACTATGAAGATATAAGAGCAAACTTTCTTTGTAAGCAATTCCCTAAAAATAGTCCTTTTATACCCAAAGGATACCTCAAAAACATTTAGTAAAAAATATCCCATTTTAAGACAAATTCAATAAAATGTCACCCAACGGAGTCTGCTCGAACGGGCTCCTCACCACTTGAGCAGTGAAGTACCCGAGAACTTACTGCCCAAAAGTCTAAAAATTTAGCTAAGTGTTGAAAAGTCATCCATTTTTTCCATTCTTGGAGCATGGTCTTAAATAGATAAACTTGAGAAGTAAAACATACGTTTAATAATGAAATAACCCTTTTTGACCCAACAATTAGGAATCAAACTTCAAGATCATGATATATCATTCAAAACTAAGGAATTCAACCCATCAAATAAGCTCAACGTACTCGCATGCATACGAATCATGAATATATGGCCTTATGGCCTTACAACGTGGGTATTGTAACCCAAAGTATATTGCTTTAAGTGCTCAAAATAAGAATTATATTTACAACTTCATTTCTCAAAAGATGCTATCAAAAGATGTGTAACTCTATCAACTATTCAAAAGGGTCCAGTGACCATCCACCTTACTCTAGTACTTTTTTCCCGCTATCACCTAAAATATTGTTGAACAACATGAGCCGAGACTCGTAGGAAAAAGACTAACGATGAACATATGCATGACATGAGAGGATGGTTATACGGGATACACATTTAAATTTATCCAAAATCAACACCATTTGTCCCAAATCAAGTTCCCATCACATAACGAAATTTTCAAGTAAAGATTATAGTTGAGCTAACCATTTTAACCTGTCACCCCACCATTGCCCGACTAACCCAATATATTCCACAATCCGTAGTTATTCATTTCATCCAATTGTGGCTTGCCAATCCAATTCATTTATTCATTCAATTAAGTACCAAAGCCGAACGATGCTTATTGATCCAAGCGTATTTATCACTATCGGGCCACGTGAGGCCTAATGGATAAATACTCATTCTATAGCCCGACGCGAAGAGCACTCATTTTTGATTTTTTCTCAAAAACATCGATGGGTGGGCCACCCAAGAGCACGCTTTTACGGGGATTAATCTGAAGGAAGGGCCTACCTTATATTGTGCAAATTTTTGGTCTTTTACCGAGGAGCAACTAGTGCCCAAACTTAAATATTCAATTCAGTCTAATGGTACTTTAATTATATCATATTCATTAACAACCAAATACAAATCCAACCGTCAACCTAGTTTCTCTCGGCAAACCCCACACTATTACGATTTTAATTTCAACCATCACATAAATTCTCATAATTCATATTTTCAAATATAAAGGCTCAAAACCCCTTAGTTAACACTTTCATACATTCAAATTCAACAGGTTTTCGATTTTACACTAAACCCCCAATCCAACACCCACCATTTTTCACATATCATTTAAAATCATAGAATACATATGCAATAGGTTAATACAATCCCAATTTGTCCGGTAATTTTATTAATTTCAATACATAGGTCCCTGAACTCCGAAATCCCCAAATTTCATGGTTTTGATTCAAACCCAAACCTTAGCCCACCATTTTTCAATCCAATTAACATCTAATGAAAACAAGAAGATAAAATCATGTTAAATCATCCATAAATCTGAGATTTAACACCCTCTAACATCAAACCCTAACCTAGGGCTTCGAAAACACCATTTCCATACATTTATGTTCATATTTTCAAAGATATAACCCATATCACATAGATATATTCATGGTTAGTCATAGATCCTACCTTTTTGAAGCTCTAGCACCGAGAGAACCACCCTAGCAAGCTCTAATCACAAGAATCTCCAATCAAAAGGCGGAAAAGAAGTCTCCAACGCCAGAGCCTCCAACGGGTATTCCACTGAGAGGAGAGCAAGGAATTACCACCAAGAGAAGCAAAGAGATCTCCAAGAACTCTCTAAACCCAACCCTTGCTCTCAACTTCTATTTTAGAGCGAGAGAGAGAAAAGAAAAGAATGAGAGAAAAAAGCTAACCCGCGACTTAAAAGGTCTATTCGTCGACAGTCCACTCGAGCGATCCTCACTTACTCGAACTCTCTGTCACCTGTCCTCTTGAGCGGATCCCTGACCACTCGAGCGGTCAACACTGAAGGTAAACATAACTAAAGGATGCACAAAAGAGTAAACTCATAAGCCAAACACCTCACAACTCCCCCAAACAACCCACACAAAGTTTCATGCACTACTAAACATATGATCACTGTTAGCAAATGCTATCATGCTCAAGTTTTAATTTTCACATGCGAGCTATACATTAAGCCGTTTTCCACCGAATTTATCATAACATGATTTCATTAATTTTATCAAAATTCATGGTGATATTCTCCAATTTCCACTCTAACACTGACAATGGCTGCAACTGACCCACTGGTGTTTGATGTTTGGCCTTCACCTGTTGGCAAGTAAGGCAATGCAAGATAAAAAGCGCAACGTCATTCTTCATGCCCCTTGACCAAAATTATCTACATACGTCATGATACATCTTAGTGCCACCTGAATACACCTCTAAGCGCGAATGATGGAGCTCACGAAGCACGTCCCCATGACACGATTTCAGCACAAAGATCCTCCTCGCAAACCTCAAACTCTAATCGCAGTGAATAGTCTACTCCTTGGCATCCTCTCCACTCAAGACTCGCTCTCGAAGCATCAAGCTCTCTACGTCTGATCACTGAGCTTGTACAACGCGGTGAACAAGGGTGGGTTGAGAAACCACCGTGAATAAGGTAACACGATCACCGAACTCACCCTGCTAAAGTTCATACTCACCGACTTCCCCAAGCATTATCCACTCTCTAACGGTTATGTGAAATAACGAGCTCAAAGACTTTTGACTAAGGGCGTTGACCACTACATTGGCTTAGCTCGGATGATATTGTAGATTGAAATCATAATCTCCCAAGAACTCCATCCACCTCATCTGGCATAAATTCAAATCCTTCTGCGAGAAAAAATACTTTAAGCTCTTATGATTCGAGAATACTTCAAAGTGTTCTCCATATAAGTAGTACCTCTAGGTCTTTAGAGCAAAGACCACTACCTTGAGTTCCATATCATGTGTAGGGTAGTTCCTCTCATGAATTTTTAACTGCCTCTACCCATAGGTCACCATCTTGCTTTGTTGCATCAATATGCAACCTAACCATTCGTGCGACGCATCGCAGTAAACGACATAACTGAGTCCTCTCTTGAGGATGATCAGAATAGGTGCACTGGTCAACCTCATCTTCAGCATCTAAAAGGCGAGTTCACAACTGTCGTTCCATACAAACTTAATCCCCATCCTTGTAAGATATATCATAGGCGCTACAAGCCTAGAGAAGTCTTTTACGAACCGATGGTAGTAACTCGCCAATCTCAAGAAGCTCCGAATCTTGAATATGCTTTTTAGTCTTTCCCATCCCATTTGTTGGAGGCAAAACTACCAAGATCTTTATTTTTACAAACGATTTTTGGTAAAAATTAATTGGACGAGAAAACGCTAAAACAAAATCCAGATAAAATTTTTGACGTCGAACGATCAAAATAAAACCCGTACAATCAAAGTTAATTTAGAAGAATACGTTTTTATCATTCGATTCTTCAACTACGATTTGATTCTGAGTTCAAGCTCCAGTCAAACCTTCTACTATATTCCCTTACGCGATTCTCGAATGTAGTGTGAGCTACGGACTATCGAGAACTCGTACCGGCAGAACCCAGATAGCTTTAGTCTTGAAAGACAAGTTATGAAATTGGTTCAGCCTACCCGCATATTTATAGGGCTACAGTAGGGATTTAGAGAGAAATTATGAGTAAGACTTCCAGTGGAACATAGACACGTATCAGTGGTTTCTGTAATTAAAAAAACCTTATAGCGGTATCTGCAATTATAAAAAACTAGTAGCGGTTTAACCTATAAAGAGCTATAATTGCACTTTAACCCATAATTTCAAGATCTTCTTATATTGAATTCCTGTTATTAAATACATATCATTTCTCCTCATGTTAAGATTTTCGATACCCGTCAATTAAATTTAATTACTGACAATTTAATTTAATCGGTATCTTGGTATTTCTTAAACCCTTCCGCTTAACTTATTTTACCGCCAAATAATCAAATCCACCTGCAAGATTTGGCCCGGTCAAAACTTGTAAGTTTCCTTAAGGGGGTATCATCAATTCCGATCTTTTGGAACGTGGATTCCGTCAATAATTAATATTCGCTATATAAATAATACCACTATCCAATTCACTAGAAATATAGGCCCATATAAGATTGCACTCTCTAATGAATCAAAATAATGACTATTAAAGATACGCAAATCAATAATTATTTCAAGATTAATAGGATATGCACTATTCATAATAATCTTGGGGTATGAATTAATTTATATAGTCAGTATAAAATTAATTACCCCAAATGTCCCGTTTAATACACACAAAGTGTACTAGCACAGAGTGTCGGAACAATACACGATGCTATTATCTGTTTTCCGTAACCAAGACATGCCTACTAAAACTCTGTGCCATAGTAGTACCGATGGTATGCCCATTTTCATCTAAACTGTCAACATAAAACTTATATTCTGCAAGAACTTAAAATCTGATCTTCTGTGTGTAAGCCATACTCTACACACCAGATTAAATACTATACAGAATATTGGACATCCATGTATAACAAAGAAATTATATGCATACATTGCTCATAAAGATTCTCATAAAATAAAAAATTAATTTTATTAAAATAAGATTAAATATTAAAAACATGATTTTCAGTATACTAACCCTAATAATCTCTCACTTATACTCAAAACCATACTGCTATATATCTAACTCCCATGCCCTCTACATGACTATCAAAAGTCTTAGCTGGTAAGCTTTTTGTAAAGGATCTGCAAGGTTATCTCCTAATGCAATCTCTATGTTTGACTAAAAATCTAAGTCTGTGTACCCTAAAGTTACTAGACTGTCTGCCTGGTAAACTAACATATTATCCTTAATCCTTTTTAGGTACTTGATTGTATTCTTTACCACAGTCTAATACTCCTGCCCTAGATTAAACTGATATCTGCTAACCATGCTAACAACAAAGCAAATGTCAGGTCTAGTGCACAGCATAACATACGTGAGGCTTTCTACTGTCGAAGCATAAAGAACCGCCTTCATCATCTCTATCTCATCAGGTGTCTTAGGACACTGATTCTTGATAGAGTGATTCCTGCTTAAAAGGGAGAAACTTTTTTTTGGAATACTGCATGCTAAAACGAGCATAGATATCATCGATATATTTTGCTTGTGACAAGCCCATCATTCTTTGTTTCTGATCTCGCACAATCTTGATCTCAAGGATGTGACTGGCTTCTCCCAAGTCCTTCATATTGAACTGCTTAGATAACCATACTTTAACCGTAGATAATACCCCCACATCATTTTCGATGGGCAAGATATAGTCTACATAAAGTACTAGGAAGATTACCATGATTCTGTCACGCTTCTTGTATACACAGCACTCAATTAGACTTTGATCAAAATCATAAGACTTAATGGCTTGATCAAACCGAGTGTTCCAAGACCTCGATGCTTACTTAAGTTTATAAATGGATCTCTTAAGCTTACATAATATGTGTTCCTAGCCATTTGCAATGAATTCGTCTGGTTGTATTATATAGATACACTAATCAAGACTTCTGTTAAGGAAGCTGTCTTGACGTCCATTTGCCAAATTTCGTAATCGAAATGAGCAGCAATGAATAAGAGAATCCGGATAGACTTAAGCATAGCTACCGATAAAAAGGTTTTCTCATAATCGATCCCTTCTTTCTGAATGAATCATTTAGCAACAAGCCTAGCTTTGAAGGTTTCAACCTTTCCATCTACTCCTTTCTTCCTCTTGTAGATCCACTTGCATCCAATGGGTTTTATCCCTTCGGGTGGTTCAACAAGTTTCCAGACCTGATTGGAATACATAGATTCTATATCTAAATTCATAGTTCTTTGCCAAAGATCTACATCTTTGTCCTAAAGTGCTTCATTGTAGTTACAAGGGTCGGTATCTAGTTCTGTCGAAATCCTGTTAAAAGACTTTTCCAAGAACATATACCGGTCTGGTTGATAAAAAATCCTCCCATTACGACGAGGCACTATCTGTGTTTGTGTACTAACAGTAACACACTATGTGGAATCTAAACCCTATGCATTAGCACCTTGTTCTTGATTTGCACCTGTCCCGATATTCCTCCCACTACGACGAGGTAATGGGATATCAGTGACTTGTTCTTTCGTTCTACTTGTATTTTCTCTCAGTTCTTCCAGAACAATATTGCTTTTGGACTTGTGATCCATAATATTATCTTCTTTCAAGAATCGGGCATTGGTGCTAACAATAACCTTATGATCCTTAAGATTATAAAATAAACCACCCTTCATTCCCTTAGGATAGCCTATAAAGAAACAGACTTATGTCCTTGGTTCCATCTTACCCATGTTCTCTTTCAGCACATGTGCTGGCCACCCTCAAATCTGAATGTGTTTTAGACTAGGCTTACGCTCGATTCACAATTCTGTGGGAGTAGAAGGTACTGACTCAGAAATTATCAAGTTCAAAGCGTAAGCCGCTATCTCTAAAGCAAGTCCCCAAAACGAATCGGGTAAATCTGAATAACTTATCATGGACTTTACCATTTCTATAAGAGTTTTATTTCTTCTTTCTTCTATACTATTTTGCTGCGGCGTGCCAGGTGCAGTCAACTGGGATATATAATCCTCTATGATGGCAAGTAGTCCTTAAACTGTCCAAAGAAGTATTCTCCACCACGGTCGGATCGTAGTGATTTGATACTTTTATCTAGACGTTTCTCCGCTTTCGCCTTAAATTCTTTAAATTTCTTAAAATATTTAGACTTACGGTGCATCAGGTAAATGTATTTATACCTTGAGTAGTCATCAATGAAACTGATGAAGTACTCAAATTCACCTCTAGCCTGGATTGTTATAGGACCATACACATCAGAATGAACTAGCTCCAACGGTTCTTTAGCTCTATAGCCTTTGGCCAAAAAGGGCCTCTTGGTCATCTTACTCTCCAAGCAAGATTCACATACTAGAAGTGCCTCTACTTCTAATGAACTCAAAGGTCCATCTGCTACCAGTCTATTTATCTTTTTTAGATTAATATGACCCAAGAGTAAGTGCCAAATAAATGTTTAGTTCATTAAAGAAGAAAACTTTCTCTTATATGGTAATATAGATGTATTATTCGTTTCAGTCAGTTGCAGTATAGGAGAGATTGGAATAATAATATAAAGATCATCCACCAATGTACCAGAATAGATAACCCGTTTATTATCCTTAATAACCACAGAGTTATTAAAATAAATCAAATATCCGTCTTTAACCAATCTAGAAACAGAAACTAAGTTCCTTCTAATTGCAGGTACATAAAGACAATCTCTCAATATTAAAACCCGATCTCTACCAAAATTGAGAGTGACATCTCCTATTGTAACTGCTGTTACCTTTGTATTATTATCCATATGCAGGTAAATCTCCCTATCACTAAGTTGTCAGATTTCTTGGAATTCCTATAATGAATTGCAGATATGATTAGTGGCTCTCGTATCTACACACCAGGTACCGGTAGATAACACCACTAAACATGTTTTCACAACCAGTAAACAGAAATTACCCTATTTGTTCTACCTTTTCAGAAATACTAGACATAACTTTTTTCAAAGCCGGGTCTGGTAGCAGTGAAAATATCTGTCTTTTAGCTTTTTCACACCAGTCTGTGGCCCACTAACTACCATGGAAATCGTGTCTCCCTATTTCTACAACCTTTTCTTCTTCATGCCTTTTGGCTTAGAGGAAGAATTTTTTTCAGAAACAAACACATTTCTTGGTACTGAAGGAATACCATTTGTAGTTAAAACTATATCCAAGTTACATTTCCAGTCAACAAAATTAGTTCCGTTAGTTTGTTTTCTTCAAGTATTAAAGTAAGTGGGTTAAAAGCCATTTTAATACTGAGAATCATATAATTAAAAAAATAGTTAATTATGATGAGTAAAATTTTGAATTTATTTTAATTTGATTCCCTCTACCATTTCAAAATTAATTCGCTAGCAGTCTCACAACCTGAGAATAGCATGCCTCGATGGGAGGATGTCTATTATCCTTCATAAGACCAGACAGGCCAATGCTTTTAATTTTACTAACTAGAGAACTGATCCTACCAAGTAAAATTAAATAGCTGACTTAGTTTCGGTCCAGTATATAATAGCAGTGACTCAGATGGAGAGAATACTATTATATACAGCTAAGTGTTAACCATTACCTAATTCCAAATTAATCGCTTCGTAATGAACCCTTCAGATGGAGAAGTGATCCACACTAACAATTATTCAGAATTATCCCTAAAGGAGATTTGTACTGACGATGCAGCAATTAATCTGTCCATTGGGGAGGAAGGCCTTATTGCCGATACGCAGGGTTTAATTACATCGCCTACAAACTAGTGATGGAGACCGCGAGATTTATCTGTGGATAAATTCTTTCTCTCACTTAGATTTTTAAAACATTTTTGAGTGTTATAAAAATTCGTTTAATTAAAATAAATTTATTAATTTCAAAAGTCACACGATCTGAAAGAATAAAATATCTTTCCATGTACACGATTCTAAAGATTCTAATTTATCAAACTATCTTTTCGTGTTTAAATGCGTAACAAATAAAATTTAATAAATGCATAATTTTTCCTCCAGCTTTTCAGCTAAATAGTAATTAAAGGCATTTATTTATTTAATTTTTGGTTTCATATTTTTCAAAAAATAATAATTTATTTTGATTAAACATTTTTTTATTTAATTAATTCAAAATCTGGAATTAATTTCTACATTTTTTCAAGATTTTCGATTTAAAAAAAATATCTTAAACGTGATATTTTGTAAAAAATAAAATATCTAAAGTTTTTTATTTAATTAAAATTAATTAATTAAAAAAACTTAATTTTATTTTTCATTACAAAATATTTTAATTAAAATCAAATTTTTGAATTAATTAAATTAACAGGATAAATAAAACATATATGCAATCATCCACGCAGTTCATATATATATATAAATACGATATGCAAATATCCCAATTTTATGATACAAGTGAAACACTAGGTATTTCAGTCTCACTAAGAGAATCAACTGTTTCAATCCCTATTCGTCTTTGATTCAGTGTCTTGATTGCATCAAGCTTTCTTGATACTATTTGATATATACTGATATATCATATCAGTCTCGTATACATTAGAAAATTAACACAAACAACCCCGAAAGAGAAAAACCGCCGGACCACCACAAGCCACAGCCGGTGTCGCCCTTGCTGCCGCCTCATCCGGGCTCCGTTTTCGACGAGCTTTATATCATTGGAAAGCTCTCGAAATATGAGATTTTTTTGTCAACAATTTTGATGGAAACCTGCCCAAAAAAAAGCCAGAAAAATTTGTCCGAACCTCAAAAAATGCTGTTGTCCACAACAACACTGCGCAACCAACTTCTCAGGGTTTTTTCGACCTCTTCTTGAACTCGGTTTTCGATGTACTTTATACCAAAAGAAAGCTCTCAAAAATTATTATTTTTTTATAAAAACAAATACTCGAAAACAGCCCAAAAAATAGCCAGAAATAGTGCTCAAAGCTACTGCCGCCCCACACAGCGCCGCCGCCTTTAACTACCAACTTCCCGAGGCCGTTACGGCCTCATTCGAACTATGTTTTTGACGTATTTTATATCGTTGAAAAGATCCTAAAATTAAAATCTTTTTGTTAAAAAATTTGCTCGAAAACAGTCTAGAAAACTATCGAAAAACTACCTAGAAGCTGCTGCTGTAGCTCCGTCGCCGTCAGAAAAATTACTGCTATTTTTTTCTTTTTTTAATGCATTATTTGGCCCAGTTGTTTTCTAGTTTTTGACAGTATTTTGAGATATATTTTACTACTATTTTATATTTAAAAAACTTCTCAGAAACTAGTCCAAAAAATGGACCAAAAAATCATAAAAATCACCGCCGAACCACCGTTGACAATGCCGCCGAAATCGGGCTATTTTGGTGATTTTTCCTTGTTGTTTTTGATTTGTTTTCTATGCTATTTTTTATTTGTAAATACTATAGAAAACTCATCGAAAAATATCATTTCAAACCAATAAAAACTTACTGCGATCCGTGGCTCGTAAAAACCCAGTCAATATGTTCAACCTCTGTTCTTCGTGTAGTTAAATATGTTTAATATGTTCTTAAATAATCTAAACAGATATTTACAAATATAAAGCTAGCTATTACATCGATCTTATATTCCAAAGATTCACATTCAATCTATCACGGTCAACTCTCGTTATTAAAAAAATAATCATCATTCACACTATTCAATCAAACATATAAAAATAAATAATGATAATAAAATCGGGATTAGAATGCCTGCAAAATAAAGTTAGCAAGAGTTCTAAAATTACCCAATCTCGATAACTGAAAACAAAAAATAAAACGGCTCTGATACCAATTATAGGAGGCAAAACTGCTAAGATATTTATTTTTGCAAACGATTTTTGATAAAATTTATTTGGACAGGCAAACACCGAAACGGGCTCTAGATAAAAATTTTAACGTCAAACAGTCAAAATAAAACCCGTACAACCAAAGTTAATTTAGACGAATACATTTTTATCAGTCGATTCTTCAACTACAATTTCATTTTGAGTTGAAGCTCCAGTCAGACCTTCTACTATATTCCCTTATGCGATTCTCAAACGTAGCGTAGGTTACGGACTATCGAGAACTTGTATCTGTGGCTTTGGGATTTGGGGGTTAAAAATGAGGGAATTCAAAGATATTTTGAAAAATATTTTAAACACCTTGAAAACCAAAATTTGAAAACCCCTTTTGCTGAAAATAGAGTCGCCACTTAGTTTTTGAGAAAAACTAAGAAAAAGAAAATTGGCTACTGATCTTGAAAACGTTAACCAGAGAAAAAGGGTTCGGGGCTAAGATACGAATCGGGAAAGGTGTTAGGCACCCCGTTCGCCCAACAGTACGGTTAGCCTCTACTAATCATCATTGGTTCTTTAATATGATTTATCAAATGCATGCAAATAAAAAAATGGGGGTGAAGAGAGAACATTCAAAATCAAGTATAAAAAATACATAAAATATATACATAATACTCCAAAACAAATAACTGTCAAAAGAAAAATTCTAAATCCTATAACATGCAATTTCTATGTAAAGGATACATAAGACACATACTCACATGCAATATTATTTAAATAACCTAAACTAGCATATTTTAGTTAAAAGAACAAATATGTTAAGTTGCTAAAATTATCTAACTTGGATTGCACAAAAATGAATTACACAATTTTGACATAAAATAATCAAACCCTAAACTAATATGTACAATATGCATATTATTGAATTATCTAAAAGCATGT
>JAUMHN010406351.1:0-15068 GCA_032360265.1 Heliamphora ciliata
GTCAGTTTCATTGATGACTACTCAAGGTATGGATACATTTATCTGATGCATCGTAAGTCAGAATACTTTGAGAAATTTGAAGAATTCAAGGCAGGGGCAGAGAAGCATCTAGGTAAAAGTATCAAGTCACTATGATCCGACTGTAGCGGGGAGTACCTCTTTGGAGAGTTTAGGGACTACTTGTCATCAGAGGAGATTATATCCCAATTGACTGCACCTGGAACTCCACTCCGCAACAGAACAATGTAGCAGAAAGAAGGAATAGGACTCTTATAGAGATGGTAAGGTACATGATAAGTTATTAAGGATTACCCAATTTTTTTTGGAACTCACTTTAAAGACAACAGCTTACATTCTAAACTTGGTACCTTCTAAGTCAGTACCTTCTAGTCTCACAAAATTTTAGACCGGGCGTAAGCCTAGTCTGAAACACATTCAAATTTGGGGGTGTCCAGCACATGTGCTGAAAGGGAATGCAGGTAAGTTAGAACCGAGGATAGAAGTCTGTTTATTTGTGGGGTATCCCAAGGGGACAAAGGGTGGTCTAATTTATAATCCTAAGGATCAAAAGATCATTGTTATAAAAAATTCTCGATTCTTAGAAGAGGATTATATTATGGATCGCGAATTCAAAAGTAATAATATTTTGGAAGAACTAAAAGGAAATATCAGTAGAATGGAAGGGGAACCACAAGTCATTGATATTCCATTACCTCATCGTAGTAAGAGGATTATTGAGACAGGTGCAAATCAAGAATAGAGTGCTGATTCAAAGGGTTTAGATTCTGCACAGCGTGTTACTGTTAGTACACAGACACAGATAGTGCCTCGTCATAATGAGATGGTTGTTTATCAACCTGATCGGTATATGTTCTTGGGAGAGTCTTTTGACAAGATCCCGACAAAACTAGATACCAAACCCTGTAACTACAATAAAGCACTTCAGGACAAAGATGTCAATCTTTGGCAAAGGGCTATAAATTCAGAGATGGAATCTATGTATTCTAATTAGGTCTGAGAACTTATAGAACCACCCAAAGGGATAAAATCCATTAGATGTAAGTGGATCTACAAGTGAAAGAGAGGAGCAGACGGGAAGGTTGAAACCTTCAAAGCTAGGCTTGTTGCAAAAGGGTTCATTTAGAAAGAAGGGATCGATTATTAGGAAACCATTCACCGGTAGCCATGCTTAAGTCTATTCAGATTCTCTTATTCATTTTCACTCATTTCAATTATGAAATCTGATAAATAGATGTCAAGATAACTTTTCTTAACAGAAATCTTGACGAGTGTATCTATATGATATAACCAGACGAATTCATTGCAAATGGCCAGGAGCACATGTTGTGCAAGCTTAAGAGATCCATTTATGGACTTAAACAGACATCGAGGTCTTGGAACACTCGGTTTGATCAAGCCATAAAGTCTTATGATTTTTATCAGAGTCCGAATAAGTCCTGTATATACAAAAAACGTGGCGGAAGCGTGGTGATTTTCTTAGTACTTTATGTAAATAAAATCTTACTCATCAGAAACGATGTGGGGACATTATCTACGATTAAAGTATGATTATCTAGGCAGTTCCATATGAAGGACTTTGGAGAAGCTAATTACATCCTTGGAATCAAGCTTGTGCTAGATCGGAAACAAAGAATGTTGGGCTCATCACAAGCAATGTTTATCGATAATTTTCTTGCTCGTTTTAGTATGCAGGATTCCAAGAAAGGGTTTCTTTCTTTCGGGCATAGAATCACTCTATGTAATGATCAGTGACTTAAGACACCTAATGAGATAGAGAAGATGAATGCACTTCCTTATGCTTTGGCAGTAGGAAGCCTCATGTATGCTATGCTTTGCACTAGACCCGACATTTACTTTGCCGTTGGCATGGTTAGCAAATATCAGTCTAACCCAGGGTAGAAGCATTGGACTGCGGTAAAGAATATAATCTAGTACTTGAAAAGGACTAAGGATTATATATTGGTTTACCAGGCAGACAGTCTAGTACCTTTATGGTATACTGACTCAGATTTCCAGTCTGATAATGATTCTCATAAGTCTACCTCAGGATATGTGTTTACCTTAGGAGGTAGATTTATAAGTTGGAGGAGTATTAAGCAGTCTTGCATTGCTGATTCCACCATAGAGGCCGAGTACGCGGCAACTTCTGAAGTAGCCAAGGAGGCCATTTTCCTCAGGAACTTTCTGTTGGATCTATATGTGGTGCCTTCATTCAGTCAACAATTACACTTTCTTGTGACAATAGTGGAGTGGTTGCAAACTCGAAGGAGTTAAGGGTTACAAGAAAAGAAAACACATTGAGTGTAAGTACACCTAAAACAAGAAATTGTACAGAAGGGTGATGTTGCTGCGTCCAAGATTGTATGAGGAGACAATCTTGCAGATCCTTTTACAAAGAGTTTACCGGCTCAGACTTTTGATAGTCGTGTAGAGGGCATGTGAGTCAGATGTATTGCAGTATGATTTTGAGTATAAGTGGGAGACTGTTAGGGTTGGTATACTGAAAATTATGTTTTTTGTATTTAATAAAATTAATTTTTTATTTTATGAGAATCATTATGAGCAATGTATGTATATGATTTCTTTCATGTTATACATGGATGTCCAATATTTTGTGTAGTATTTAATCTGGTGTGTAAAGTACGGTTTGTACAGAGAAGGTCAGATTTTAGGTTCTTGTAGAATATAAGTTTTATGTTCACAGTTTAGATGAAAATGGACATATCATTGGTACGACTATAGCACAGAGTTTTAGTGGACTTGTTTCGGTTACGGAAAATAGATAATAGCGTCGTCTATTATTTCGACTCTCTGTGCTAGTACACTTTGTGTGTATTAAACGGGACACATTGTGGTAATTAATTTTATGCTGACTATACAAATTAATTCACACTCCAAGATTATTATAAATAGTTCTTATGCTCTGAATCCTAAAATAATTATTAATTTGTGTATAATTAATATTCATTATTTTGATTTATTAGAGGGTGCAATCTTATATGGGTCTAAATTTCAGGTGAGTTGAATAGCGGTATTATTTATATGATGAATATTAATTATTAACGGAATCCACGTCACGAATAATCGGGATTGACGATACCCCCTCAAGAAAGCTTATAAGTTTTGACCGGGCTAAATCCTACAGGTGGATTTGATTATCCGACGGTCAAACAAGTTAAGCGAAAGGGCTTAAAAACTTTAAAGATTCTGATTAAATTAAATTGTCAGCAATTAAATTTAATTGGTAGATATCGAGAGTCTTAACATGAGAAGAAATGTTAAGCATTTAATAATAGGAGCTCAATGCAAAAATGTCCGATATTATGGGCCAGAATGCAATTATAGTTCTTTAGTGGTGTGAATTATAATTCAATATTTTATAAAAATTGTAGAAACTGTTACAAGGTTTTCATAATTATAGATACCGCTATGACATTTGCTTAATTGTGAAAATCGCTGATGGGTGTCTGCATTCCACTGGAAGTCTTACTTGTAATTACTCTACAGGTCGTTGCTGTAACCCTATAAATATGCGGGTAAGCTAAACTAGTTTCATAACTTGTCTTCAAGACTAAAGCTGTTCAGGTTATGCCAGTACGAGTTCTTGATAGATTGTAGCCCACACTACATTCAAGAATCGCATAAGAAAATACAGTAGAAGGTCTGACGGGAGCTTTAACTTGGAATCAAAAACGTAATTGAAGATTTAGCTGGTAAAAGGTATTCTTCTAAATTAAATTTGGTTGCACAAGTTTTAATTTTGATCGTTCGACGTCAAAAGTTTTATTTGGTGCCCGTTTCGAAGTTTGCCCATCCAGTTAATTTTTTACCAAAAATTGTTTGTAAAAATAATGATCTTGGCAGTTTTATCTCCAACATGTATATCATTTTATCGTTCTATTTAGCATTTCCTTCTTTCTGTACATCTAATTATCTTCTTGTTGGATAATGAATGGCAGATCTAGCCTAGACCAAATGGGTCATGGTCTCCATTATGTATACCTTCATAACTGCATGTTCTGAGGTTATGAAAACATAACGGACACATATTTTTCCTTCATTTTTGTTATGGCCGCCATATCCTTTTGCTACGGCTGTGAGATTTTGTGAGGCCACTGACATGAAAATGTATTTTAAGTATTCTGATGTTCATTTTTGATATCATGTACATTCTATTTAGAGTTATTATTTGTATAGAGGATCAAGGGTGGTGGATTTAACCTAGAACCAATAGGCTATGGACTTTGTCCTGCATATCCTATTCATTTGAGCATGTTTTAAGCCTTGTGCGATGTTTATTCCCTTTATGTACCCTAAAAAACCTTGGCTGCGACTTTTATTTGTCATGGCCGTGAGCTTTTTTTATTCTGTTCTTTGCGGTGACCTTATATTTATCACGACCGCAACATTTGCTGCTATGGTCATGAGTCTTTTGCATGTCCAGTAGTTTGAAAATACTGTTTAAATACTTTTTGTACAGCCTGTTTACAGCATGCTATGGGAAAAATTATTTTTGCATGACCCTTAGACTTTTATTTGTTTGTTTTATCACTTATTCAGATGATTTTCTCTTTGCTTTGCTCGAACGATACGTGTAGCATATCCAGAAATAACAACCAAGTTACATGACCCTAGGAATCGTAGTTAGGATTTTATTTTATTGCTTGCTTTTGTTTGAACTCTCATTAACCTCCTGTTCTGTATATGTTACCCTTAAAAAGTTTACAACAAGAACCAATATTGACAAAGTAGAGTTCAACCTAACGGTTGGGCGAAAAGGGTGCCTAACACCTTCTATTTTCGTACCTTAGCCCCCGAACCCTCTTTTTCTCTGGTTACATTTTTTTAAAAAAAGACCCGCAACCTTCTTTTTGTTTTTCTTGGTTTTTCTCAAAAATCAAGTGGCGACTCTATTTTTCTAAAAATGATGCTCAGATATTTTGAATTGAATAGAACATTTTTCTAAAAACAATAGCTATCCGGTGCATCTCTCCTTCCACGAGATCTAACAAAAACTACCACAGATTTTTCTGGCGACTTCGTTGGGGACTAATTTTTTTTTAAAAAAAATCATAAGAGGGTTTAATTCGAAATGTCAATGGTTCTTGCTGTAAACTTTTCATCGGCATTCCTATTTACATTTGCATATTTGTGTTCTTAGTTCTCAAACCCTCACTCCATCTATCTGATACCCCGGTCAGTTTACTGTCTCGGGGCTATGTCAGGGAAGCCAGCAAGCTTTCTGGCCACATGCTTCCATAGATGTGGCAAAAAGATTTATTACGTACCGTTTGACCATACCTTACACCATTCCTGACATTGGAAGGTATATTCTTGACTCTATTCAGAAGGTACACTGAGTGAAGACCTACCAACCTTTTTATATGCATATAGCTTCTTAGAACTCTTCTTTTAGGATCAATAAATTTTCCAAGGTTATCTGATTTTCTTTTATGGATGCTTTTGCTTGTATAGTTAGGATCTTGTTTAGGACTAGTTTTTGTTTTCCCGTCTCGTCATCGAGAGTGAGTTATTTTGAGTTTAGGCTTGGCTAACATGTCTTCGAGTTTCCATGAGAGCCTTTAGTCTAGAGACCCAAGATAATAGCGCCGAGTAGAGAAGAACCTATATGCACTTGGGCCCAATCTCCGAGTGAAAGGCTCAGACGCACCGATTAGTTAAGAATACCAATGGCAGATTCGAATTTGACCATAACTGATATGATGAGAAAAATTCTAGAATTGCAATGGACTGTTGAGGGAGTCAGCACCACTATAACCAATCAGGCCAGGATCCAGACCTAGTGTCAGGCTTAGATCCAAGCTTTGCAGACCTGGGTTGCAGACCCTAATGTGGTTGTTTCGAATGACCCCGAGGATGGTATAGAAGATAATATCTGGGATGATAATGTGGGACCTGAGGGTGTCCCACCAGCAGTTGTGCAGCCCGTCCGGTAGGGAATCCCAAAAATCCTAGCTACAAAGGAATCGAACTTGTTTGATATGGTCAAAAAATTAGAGAAGATCCTAATGAAATCTCGAGGAATCGAGGATTATATGCTGGATGTTGAGGAACTTTGTTTGTTCTCCGATGCTAAGCTGCCTGAGAAGTTTAAAATGCCCGATATGGAGAAGTTTGACTTAATCGGGGACCCGAGGATCCATTTAAGAATATATGTGTGGACTCTATCGCCAATGGGTATCAGTGATCAATTGAAAGCTCAGCTTTGCCAGCAATCTTTGTTAGGAGCTGCTCAGGAATAGTTTTTATCTTTAAATGCTATAAAGACAAGAACATGAGAGGGCATTGCTACTGCATTTGTCAATTAGTACAACTATAACATTCATCTCGATGTCACCACTCGAGAAATTGAGACCACCCGACAAGAGGCCAAAGAATCTTTTGTTCAGTTTCTGACTTGATGAAGGGCTAAGGAAGCTAAGATGACAAATCGACCCACTGAGAAGGAACAAGTGAGAATGGTGGTAAAGAACTTGTAGCTACAGTTCCACAAATATTTGATAACACAGCCATTGATGACATTTGAGCAGGTTTTCGATGCTGGGATATAGATAGAGGATGGACTACAGTCTGGAGATATTGAGAAGGGAGAACCGAGTTAAAGAACGGTTCGAAAGCTGTATGCCAATAATCCAAATAATGCCACTAATGCCGTGATCCGAAACTATGAAGTGAACTTGCTAAATCCCAATTCGAATCAAGCTAGCCTATCTGTTCAACTAGCTACCCAAAATCAACTCGAAACCAAAAGAGAACTTTCACTCAACTTACTGTACCTTTAACATCCATCTTAAGTCATCTAATTGAAAGGGGTCTCCTAAAGCCTTTGGAGTCGACCCCGTCTCCAAACCCTTTACTGCTCAAATATAATCCCACTTAGTACTGCGCCTTCCTCCATGAGCACGGTCATTTAACCAACAGTTGCATGAGGCTCTGGCATAAGATTCAAGACTTGATAGACAACAAGGTGATTCCTCCACTGACCGCTGTTTAGAAATCGAATGTTACCACCAACCCCCTACCGAATCATGCAAGCCAACAAAATGTGAACGTCGTTGAAAGGGAGTCGAAAGGATTTATCCCCACAAAATCCATAGTCTCTGCAATAAAAACAAAGCCAATTATAGTTCTACCATCTGGTCTAGAGGTACTACTGCTAATGACCTTATTCAAGATCTGATAGATGATGGTTTTGATAATTTTTCGGTCTTTATCGTCCATGAGGAGGAAGTTCCTCCCTTTATCGACGATAATGATGAGGAAGATGAAGAAATCAGACGGCTGTGGGAAGTTCTAGGCCATCTTGAGGCATTAGACAATTTGGAGGAAGCAAGAATCTACATCAAATGGCATGTCTCGACTGTCTTGAGAGACGATACAGCCTAGCACCAAGGGGCAGCCTGGTATAGGGAAACCAACTCGAGTTTTAGAACATAAGAGATAGAAAAAATAGTATCAGAAATAAGAGAATCCTCAAAGGAAAAGGAGGTTGACAGTGAGAGTAAGTAAGAAGAAAATCCACCAGCTAGCAAGGAAACCGAGAAGAAGGAGTAGGAAGAGAAAGAGGGGAATTCACACCAAGTGAATTTGTTAGAAACTGTAAATCTTATATTTGACCCTTTCGTATACGTTGTTCCTCTTCATGAGCCAAAATCGATAACACCTCTACCCGAGGGACCAATCTTAAGTTCTCTCGAAGTGAATTACCAAGAAGAGAATGCGACGTGGGAGTTAGAAGATACATAATAGAAATTCATGGACATAGAATACGATGAAGGAGAGGATGTGCCGGAATGGCACCCGATTGCCAAAGAACCACGCGGCCATGGAGACCCGTGGAAGCCTTGGGGCCCTCCCCCTTCGTACGATTATAAGGACCCGTTTGATAAGGTTTCACTGCCACAACTCATTGAGCTAGAGGCCAATATCAGTGAAGAGTCTGATTGGTTTTTGCAAAACGTAATGGGAATTAAGAAAGATTTCTAGGGAAATGAAGGATACATGGAGAGAAAGCTAGCGTAGACAATTCCTGGGCCTTTCGAGAGAAAGGGTGTCTGTTGGTCGAGATTTGAGAAGTGTTTGACCAGTTTGAAGGACTTTGGGGACCTGAAGAGTAAATAGAGCATCTGACAAGGAGCAAGAGACATTTTAAGCCCGCACAAATAGAGAAGGGGTAAGTAAGTAGGGTCATAAAAGAGCCAAGGAAGCAAGCAAAAAAGCAAAACAATGAAGAAGAGGACGCAGTCTTGAAGCAACTTAAGAAAACACAAGGCAATGTGAGCATCTGGAGGTTACTTGTGGCGTCCCATAAGCATCAACAGGCCGTCTTAAAAGCTTTGAACAGTGTGGACATCCCAATTGACGTATCTCCCAATCAGTTGGTCAGAATGCTTATGCCCTAGAAGTTGACCAATGTTATCGCCTTCAGTGACAAGGACATTCCCACCGAGGGACCATCTCACAATAAACCGTTGTACTTAACCATCCAGTATTTGGGAAAATGGGTGCCGATTATCTTAATTGACAATGGCTCTGCTCTCAATGTATGCCCATTACGAACTGCTTACTATTTGGAACTGAAGACGCAAGACTTCAAACCGAGTGCGCAAGGAGTACGTGCATACGACAACACAAGTAGAGACTTGTTGGGACTGGTGGCCTTCACTGTGATAGTAGGGACATTGGAATGTGAGGTGGAACTCCATGTTCTCGACGTGCTAGCCTCATTTAATCTTCTGTTGGGAAGATCGTGGCTACATGATCCGACAGTTAGAGCAGTTTCGTCGACCCTACACCAAAAGGTGAAGCTAATCAAGGAATGAGTGACTGTTACTATTTTAGGCAAATGTGGGTTGCCAACCACAATTAGTGACACTACCCCACTACTCGAGATTCAACATGGGGAAGAAAACCTCCTTCTAAATGGGTTTAACATTGATGAGACTAAAGTTATCTAAGTTCTGATGAACAAGGAGAGAAACTATGTGAACTGAAGGTTGTAGCAATGATGAAGGTAATGTCCTATTTTCTAGGTATAGGACTAGGTAAGCACCTACAGGGGATTTCAGAACCAATTCCCGTGCATCACAATCACCATGGGCATGGACGAGGGTACAAGTCAGAGATGGAAGAAGCAAAGATAGGGAAATACGGGCCGACGCTGAATGGCCACTTTGTCAAGGAAGGGGATGATTTCCCCTATTAAGGATTTCTCGAACCATAGATAAAGGAAAAGACTAAACAAAAGCTTCCAGGGATAGAGATATTTTTCGGCCATCAATTGTCTGATGATGAGGGAGAAGTAGAAATATGGTAGATGGGATTCACCGAGAAAGTACCGACAGACTAGATGGTTCATTGCGAGTAAGGAGATTTGAGTTCTTTCTTCGATGAAGAGAGGGCCCGGCTGTGTATAGGTAATTATAAAGATAAGGATATGCTCATGATGGAAGCTAACGTGCCTATAAATCACACCACACTTATCATGGATGCTGCTAAAATGAAAAAGAGTCATTTTTTTGAGTCTTTTCTTATGCATGATGTAACAAGTAAGTTAGAGTCCGACTTTATTAAACTTGTTTTCACTGAGTCAGTGAACAATGTTTGTAGCAACGAGTTTGCTGGGAATGCGTCTGTTAGCTTTTTGAGCCCTTTTTGTCTCGAGTCTCAGGTTGTAACCACTCTTGATATCAATGAAATGAAATCGCATTTCGCTTACTTTGCTGTGTCCCAAATATTCTGTCTTGATTCCAAAAATTTTAATGAATTTGAGGAGGATTTCCCCCAGGAATTAAAACTTTTAATCAAAAGGGAAGAAGAAATGCGAGCTAAACCTGCAATGTCTTGAGTTCCTATCAGTGACTGATTCAGTAGGGGTGTATGCTTGCACAGGAAGACGAAGTCATGGTAAAAAGAACTGTCTATTACTTGAGTTAGAAGATGACCGAATGCAAACAACTATACACGCCTTTAGAGAAGACTTGCTAGGCGCCAGTTTGGGCATCCAAGAAGTTATGCGATTACATGCTAGCATACCGAGTTATTATAATCTTATGGATGAATCTGCTCAAATACCTCTTCAACGAGCCAGCACTAATAGGAAAGTTGACTTGTTAGTTACTTATGCTGGCTGAAATTGACTTACAATATGTCACAAGGAAGTCAATTAAAGGGAGAGCCATTGCAAAATTTTTGGCCAACCACCCTATCAACGGAGAAAAAGAGCCCGAGTTTGAGTTTTTCGACGAATAAGTGCTGAAGATTGAGAAGGATCTGTGGACTCTCTATTTTGATGGAGCCTTGAACCAATATGAATTCAGGATAGGGATATTTCTCATCACCCCCGTTGACTCCCATATCCCTTTGGCTTTCAAGTTCAGTTTTGAGGTCACTAACAATCAGGCAGAGTACGAAGCTTGCTTAGACGGGTTGGAAGCAGCCTTAGAACTAGGTGCAAGAAAGTTAGAGGTTATAAGAGATTCAGCTTTGGTTGTATCTTAGGGAAAAGGAGAATGGAATGTTAAAGAAGAAAAACTGGTTCGGTACCACCGAGAGCTTGAAATAATGATTCCTTTCTTTGAAAGCGTGGTGTTCACCCATGTTCTGAGACAATAGAACAAGTTCGCCAACGCCTTGGCCACTCTGGCATCAATGATAGACATACCACCTGGGGTAAGAATGAGGCCTTTAAAGATTCAACAAAGAGATATACCTGCGATTAGTAACATCACCGTTACCCAAGAAGCCAATGACGAGCTACCATGGTATCACGACATTTAGAATTTCATTGAGAAGGTAGAATACCCTAGCTGAGCCAGTAAAAAAGATCAGAGAGCTATCAGAAGACTCGCTACACAGTTTGTAATCTGTGGAGGAACACTGTAGAAAAGAGGATATCTAAGAGTTAGTAAGCATTGTGTCGACACAGAAAAGGGACGTGGGTTGATGAGTGAGATTCATAGAGGTGTTTGTGGACCTCACATGAGTGGTATGATGCAAGCAAAGAAGATCCTGTGCCAAGAATATTTCTAGATGAGAATGGAAATGGATTGCCACATGTTCATCTAAAGATGCCGAAAATGCCAAATCCACGCAAACCTTATGCATGTACCGCCATCTCAGCTTTATAACATGACCTCGCCCTGGCCGTTCTCAATTTGGGGAATCGATGTGATAGGAAAGGTTACACTCGAGGCATCAAATGGGCAAGAGTTTATTCTTGTAGCAATTGATTACTTCACAAAGTAGGTCGAAGCTGCCTCTTACTCAGTCCTGAAGGCCTCTTAAGTAGCCAGATTCATTAAAGAAAATCTCATCTATCGGTACAGAGTTTCACATGAGATAATTTTCGACAATGATCTCCACTTTCATGGAGAAGTCTTAGACCTCTTGGAGGAGTATCGAATCATCAGCCGTAAGTCTTCACCATACAGACCACAAACCAATGGACTTGTGGAAGCTGTAAATAATAATGTGAAGAAAATCTTATAGAAAATGATAGAGGGAAGCAAGGATTGGCCAGAAAAGTTATCATTTACGCTTTGGGGATACCGAACATCAATTAGAACTTATGTTGGAGCAATGTCCTATGATTTGGTCCACAGAATGGAAGCAGTTCTGCCCATAAAATTAGAAATCCCATCTCTAAGAATAATGGGTGATAGTGATATTCCCAAGTCAAAATGGCAGACGAACAAATTCAAAGCGTTACTCCTGTTTGATGAAAGGAGACTTAGAGCCTTGTTTCATGTTCAAGGATATCAAAGAAGGATAGCTCGGGCATTTAATAAGAAAGTTAAATCTCGAAACTTGAAGGAGGATGACTTAGTCCTCAAAGAGATCAGAGTTCTAATCTTTGATCCAAGGGGCAAGTTCAAACCTAATTGGACCGGACCTTATCTCATCAAAACCTTTATGTCAAGAGGTGCTGCCATCCTTATGGATCTAGACGAAAATATTTTCTCTACACCCATCAACTCAGACCAGCTCAAAAAGTTCTACCCCTGAGGGGATGCCCACAAAAGAAGAGTGTCAATACTCGAGTGTCGGCCAAGCCTCGAACTACGTTATGGCCTAATTCCCTTTCTTTGAGATACATAGGTAGCTTCTGTAGGAAGTTTGGCCCAAACCTTTAAGTAGAAATTCTCTTTTTGTAACCATATTTCAAGTAGTAGGGTCAATGTAAAAACTTGTTTTAAGTTTTTCTAATAAAATAATTATATTGTAAGAACGAAAATCTAAAGAACAAGGTCAAAAGGTCACCATAAGCCAGAAGAGGAGAAACTTTCATTAATAAGTTTTACCAATATAGTTTTCAAAAATAAGAAAGGCTCGCAAGTCCTCATCCTTAAAAGTTAAAAAGGGGAACAAGCAAAATATTGTGATACATCAAAGCAAAGTCAAGTCCTCCTTCTCTTTACATCCTCTTTTTGTCTTACCCTGCGCTCTATCTCCTTTTGCTGCCAAGCCTTGTAACTCACAGATAAACCGCTGTCAAAATCTTCACCAACCAGTATCCTTAGTCGAGAAGACCAAGCCTACTAATAATGACCCAAGAAAGGGACCCGGTGAGGATAACTGTACAGATGACTCACAGCAGCCATGAGCCGACCAACAGAGCCCCCGAGTGACCCACAATTGCACTAGTTATTGAAGATATCTTCAGTTAGGGGTATAGCCAGGAGATGTCCTCCCCGATAAGAGAACTCAAGTAATCCTACCAAGTAGCCTCGGTGGAGTACAGATGATAAACTTGATGATGAGTGAAGGATTTCACGTTGTAACTGTCAGACATGGGTTTATCTAGCAGATTCAATTTCTCCATCAACAAAATCTAAAAGAAACAAAGAAAAAAGAGAGCAAAGCGGAAAAAATGGAGAGGAAACATAAAAAAAAGAAAGTTGAGTGGAAAAACTCGAGAAATACAAAAAAAGGAGAGTTGAGAGACTACCTGCAGCAGGAGAGCACTACCGGCAAAGTAAGGGACACCCTCAGTGTGGACTGCATCAAGCCCGAGGAGTGTCTCGACAAGGACTAACAGGACAAGATCCCGGCCCTTGTAGATCTGATGAACAACATCTACCAAGGAAGAGCTAGCCCGCCCATCCAAGGGTCCCATGAGAAAACGAGCCAGAAGACAGATGCAAAGAGTATACCGGTGCTGAAGGTGAAAAAAGAAGTCTCCAAGAGATCCTCGAGGCCCGAAGGGGTCCACAATTTGTTCAACATCGAGAAATCCATTGTGCATAATAAGAGAAGCTTTATGCCTGGAATAACCATAGAGCTGCATCAACCTGTCCCTAGGACTCGAGAAAGGTGAAGGAACTATGACCTATTCTCAGTTGGGCTGCTCCTCACAAAAGATGCTAATCGACCCTCAAGGTTTGCAAAGAGAACAGCGCATCCAGACCAAAGTTGAGAAAATTTTTACGCTCAACCAGAGAAAAGTCAATCATCTAGGTCAACAGAGAGTTGGTGTAAGAGTGGGCTATGAAGAATACAAACAAAGTGCAAGATGTCCAGAACAGCGGGGTCTGGAACGGTTGCCCCATTTTATAGATACAGAAATGTAGGGAACTAACAAAATCTGCTCAAAGTTTCCCGCCAAAAACTTTTATCACGGCGGCCGTTTTTTTCTAACAGCCATCAACTTCTTACCTCATGGCTGTCATATTTTTCTCCCAAACCTTACAACTATGACATCCCAAAGTCCAGGCTGTGAACTTTTTTTCCATAAAAGTTCAGGCTGCCATATCCAAAACCCACGGCCACAAGATTATTTCTCACGGTCGTAACTTTTTCTTGATAGCCTGTCCCCATTTTGCGAGCATGTCCCAAACTGTAGTTACGAACTTGTTAGCAACTCACAACAAAGAAGAATAGTTTATAAGGCAAGGTTCCAACCCATGAATCATATCATCATGCATAACCAAGTCGAGCATTCAAAAATGACTTTCATAGCATAATAACAGTAAGGCATCCGTGATAATCAAAAGTGTGAATCACAGGGCACGAAGACCCAACCGATCATGAGTAAAGTAGTGTGCGTATGTGTGTCATAGCACGCAGGCCAAAAGAAGAACCAAAGGCACACAGGCCCCATCCATCGTATCTGTGCATTGTGTCGGGAACAGTATGTCAATGTGTATCAATGGGAGTATCAAGAGCCGTATATCAGTGTGTACCAAGAGTAGTGTACCAGAGTGTATCAGTGTGTACCAAGAGTAGTGTAATAAACCAGAACAGAGTATCAGAATGTGTTAAATGGGCACATATGCCCAAGCAAGAATAGGCGCGCAGGCCTCCAAGAACAATAAAGAAGGGAGAAAAAACTCGTGGTAGAACTGTAGCAAGTTGGTCACACCCGTTGAGTCCTTTTCCTCTGGACGACGCAGTCTCCCTGAGATGACTCATCAGACGACCTTGTCGACTCCATCCCCTCCACTGTGCCAGTGCCAGTCTATGCCACGCTAGAAGTCCCGACTCTAAAAGAAGTAGCAGCAACAAAAGTGGAAGTAAAAGTCCGCGCAGGCGGTGCGACTTGAGCAGAGGGTGCTATATAACCACCACGAGTCCTCAGCTCTCCATCACGTCCAAATTGAAAGAAAAAGAGATCACATCAGACAATGGAAAATATGAGCAGAAAGGAAAAATATAGAAATGTAAATATGAGCAAGGAGGGACTAAGTACCACAATCGGGGCACCTCGAGGAATAGGAGGCTCCATGCCGTGGTCGCACCACTCCCGGGGCATCTGCCAAGAGAAGAATCAAATCAATGCAGTTAGATGTCAGAATTAGTGTAGAAATGAGAATCAGTGCAGTCAAATATAAGGGGTAGTATGGAAAGTGGAAGGAAGAATGTCATACATGCTCTACCCCAAGGGGAAGAAGAATCTCCTGGGCCGCTGGCTCGACGATCCAGATCTCGTGAAGATTCCCCATCTCCAAAGGTGTCCACCGTCCATGGTAACTCAAGGTGGACATGACTAGGGGCAGCGGGAGGAGGATCCCGCACGGTTGCATGGT
>JAUMHN010406361.1:0-15066 GCA_032360265.1 Heliamphora ciliata
CATATTTCTTTTGCGGTGTCACATGTAGAGATCCTATTGAACTCATTTGGGTCAAGTGAGCAATATAGGAAATTCATAGCTTTAGCATTTTTTTTGTATCTTCCTAATATCAGTTTCAGTCCATTCAGCCTCAGGTTTAGGGACAACAATCCATTCAACAGTTTTGGTGGGTCTTTTGAGTCTATTTATGATAACCCGCTAAAGGTTGTAGTCTACAGCATGAATGTAGATTCTCATTATAGCATTCCAATAATTATAGTTTGTTCCATTGAGCAAAGGAGGTCTATTGGTCGACTGACCTTCGGATTGGATAGGTCCGATGCTAGTGGTTGCCATATAAACTCTTATACTGTTAAGTAAAAAATAAGAGCCCAAACTCTGATATTAATTGTTAGTTCAAAGCAACCTAAGAGGGGGAATGAATTGGGTTTTTAAAAAATAAATAACAATTTTAAAAACCTTTTACTAAAATAAACAAATATAGTAATTTAATCAAAGATTAAAGCAATGCATATATTAAAAAAGTTAAGGATAGATAATTGAACTTAAGACCAAAGATTTATAGTGATTCGACTTATTCCAAGTCTACGTCCACTACTCAAGTTATCTCTTGAGTATTGCCACTATCTAGAATGCTTCACGGATGCATTCCAAGTCTTTACAACTTCAAGACTTCGCTTGAGTAAACCAATTCTTTACGAGCACATTCAAAAGCCTAACACAGTTTCAAGAAGATCCTACGAAAATAATCTTCTGTTTTCTTTTAATGTCTCTTGAACTCTTATTTGATGAGATTTACTCACTCACTCAAAGGATAAAGAATGACTCACCATTGGATACAATAAATAAAGAGTATTAAAGTAAAACACTCACTCTCTTTACAGAAAAGATTTACAATAAATGAGAAAGTAAAGAGAGATGAGGAACAAGAGCTGGAGATTTAGCAATAAATGAGGGCTTGAGAATTTTGAGTTTGATTAAGTTATATAACAGTAAATGTAGGTCTCCAATTGGAGTAAATGCTGAGAAGTT
Organism: Heliamphora ciliata; assembly: GCA_032360265.1. Classification (NCBI taxonomy): domain Eukaryota; kingdom Viridiplantae; phylum Streptophyta; class Magnoliopsida; order Ericales; family Sarraceniaceae; genus Heliamphora; species Heliamphora ciliata. The sequence goes on from JAUMHN010406361.1 coordinate 1,033, forward strand.
ACTCCATATATAAGCTCTTGTGCATTCATCACTGTTGGAGGTAGGTGGGAGCAATAAATACCAAAAATCCAACCGTTGAGATATGCCGTGAGTTTGAATTACCATCGCAGGTGTCGACACAAATGCCTTTGGTGTCGACACAAAATGTCTGGGGCAGAAATCTTCAAGTGGTTGGGTCGACACAGTTCTCCTGAGTGGTCGACACAATTTCTGTATGCTACCTCACCAACATTATGGTGTCGACACCTTCGGATATGGTATCGACTCGTTTAAAATTTCAGCATCCGGGAGGAGGCATTTTGTGTCGACTCATGCCTTCTTTGGTGTCGACACTAAATTCTACAAGAAGTCTTGGTATATTTATGCTGACACTTGAGGTCACTGGTGTCGACATCACAAATTCTTCAGGCAGGTTCGGGACTTTTGGGTCGACTCATCTTTAATTGGTGTCAACACTTTAAAATCTGCAAGTAGCCTCGGTTCTTTTGTGTCGACACGATTTTCATTTGTGTCGATCCAAAATTCTGGATACCAAAAGTGAGAAACACTTTTGTGTCGACACAAAATTTATTTGTGTCGATTCATTTTGATTCGTGAGAGTTACGGCTCTTTTGTGTTGACACAAAACTTGTTTGTATCGATACTAATTTTGATACATGAAAATAAATTTCATGAAACTGTTAGAGTGTCAAACTATTTGATCAAAAGGTGTTGACACAGTTAATATACTTCAAGTATACTTTGCCTTAAAAGTGTTCGACTTATTTTTCAATTAAGTTTAACACAAAATATTCTTATGCAAGAATACTTAAGTGTTTTAATCTTTTTGAGAGATAAGTCATTTCTTTTGCCTAAGGTGTCAACTGTATTGTTTAAAATGTATTAACACTTTTATTTTGGAAATATAAAATATTATTATTTTAAATTCATTTATTTTTAAAAAATAAATTATAAAAATAATCAAAATCAAAATAAAAATTCCTTGGGCTAACAATGCCTATCAGCCATGGCCTTGTCCTACTGATTGACAAACTCCCGAAGAACAATGCTGCTACCAAAATAATCTTTCAAGAACTTATTAATACTCTCACTCCTTTGTGTTGTGGTCATGCCAGCAAAAAAATGAATCCGACTATAAACTTGAGCTCACTTTTCTCTCAACTCTTATAGTCCATGCAACCACATTATCTCCAAGCTCATAATCTTCAAGTAATTTGTCCCAACTTTCTTCAAATTCTTCAACTGTCTCTGCATTATATATGCAAGCTTTAAATCGTAGTACAAATTATTTAAACCCAACAAATACTCTAGCTATGTTCTTTGCAGCATTCTGATAAATATGCCATAAACATAATCCATGATGAGATTCTAGAAATACAACACTAATAGCATTTGAAATTGCTTTAGATTGGTCTGTGAAAATACTTATTGGCCCTTTTCCTCCCATCGCCTCTAAGAAAGTGGTGAACAACCACACTACTGTATCAGTTGTTTCACTATCTAGTAGACCACATCCAGAGAGCGTTGTTTGACTATGGTTGTTGATGCCAACAATTGGTGCACATAACATATCATAGTTATTTGTCCTAATGTTTTATCAAAGCATATTGCATCACCAAACAAACCATAGTCCCTTCTTGATTTGGCATCACTAAAGAAAACCCCATGTATTTCACTCTCCTCATTGGTAAAAAATGAGTAGAAAAAATGCTTGTTTTCCTGCTTCTTTTTTTGAAATAGTCCAGGAGACATTGCGATTCTCCTATTTTTAGAAAACTCGGCGCGTGTCCTCTGTGTCAAATTATTGCAATATGTTTGAATAAAGTTAAGGTGTTGAGCTCCTCCAACTTCAGTACCCATATTAAAAGAAAATTTTTGATTGCTTTGTCCTCGATGAATGCATTTAATTGATAAGTTCAATTTGTGAGAACTCAATTTTCTTTTGAGATCTCAAATAGTGCGAACACTGAGGCGGTACTAGCTCGTGAGAATGCTCTGATGTGAATTTGATTAAATGGTGCTTTTCTCCGATGAGTTTAAATTCAAACATCACCTTGCAATCAAATCACTGATTCTCTCTTCTTTTTTGAGGTGTTTTAATTTTTTGGTATAATCTTTTACATGAACAAACTAGCACTTGTCCATGAACTTCACTACCGTCAACTTTACTCATATTTGTCCTCTGTTTCCTTGCACTAAAACCAATTTTTTTTTTCATATTTATTATAAAAACTGTATGCTTGATCTGCAGTATCAAAAATTATTTCAACTTTTAGCTCATGCACATCATCAATTGAATCCAAATGAATAGGCTCTTCACATTCTTCCATACAGCAATCACATAAAAAAGATTCATATACTAATTTTTCTGTACACTCACAAGTATAAGAAAAAATATATAAAAAATTAAAAACATGACAGAACTTGGGAAATGTAATGGTAAAATTACAAAATTTGGGAAATATTTCTTTTTAGTCGTGCATATGTGAGAGATGAGAGAATACCAAAAAGTGAAAGAGAAATTTATTCCATTAACAAGAATTAAATATCAGAAAGAGAAGTTTGTTCCATTAAAAAGAATTAAAAGAATTAAATATTTGTTTTTAGTCTTGCACCTGTAATGGTAAAAGCATGACAGTAATTTGTTCCTTTAACAATAAAAAGAAAGAGAGAAGTTTTTTTTTTTTTTTTTAAATTTGTCATGCATCTCTTGTCCCTTTAAAATATCAAAAATGAGAGAACAATATCACATGAAAAATAGATAAAATATTATGTGTGTGTGCGCGCGCAAGAAGATGAAGTGAGAGATGGTGGTTGAGTTTTCAAACCTGAAGACGAAATGATGGGGTGGACACTGGGCAATAGAGAGAAAAATTACAGAATGGTGGTTGAGTTCTCCTTTCAGCGGTACTTGACTTCTTCCGAGTAATCTGTGAAAGATGAGAGAATACCAAAAGTTAACTCAAAATAAGTGGGACTTATTTTTATTAAAAAATAATATATTAATAGTGGGTAAGTTTATACACTTTTAAAGTGAGTGAACAAATTTGCACTCAAAATTCTCATTCCCTCCTTTGCTTCCCTATTTGTGCCCCTTCTTTTCCTTTCTTTTTCTTTTCTTTTCTTTTCTTTCTTTCTTCTTTTCTCTTTCGCAATGTTGTAGCGGCCTTTTTCTCCATAGCAGTTTACATGGTATTTCTTTTTCTTTTCTTTTCTTCCATGGAAGTTCATAGAAATTTTTATTTATTTATTTATTTATTATTTTGTTGCCAAAAATTATTCCATGAAATCTTAGTATTTGTCTGTCAATCTAGCTTTAAGCCAACTTTTTAGTTTTAAATAACTTTTTGACAAAAAGTCAAAAGTTTGTTTGGTTGGGAAACTAGTGACTTTTAAACTACCAAAAAGTCAAATAAGTCGAATGTGAAATTTTAAGATTGCCTTTCAACCTAAATAAGATTTTGCCAAACAGAAAAACTAAAAAATAAAAAAGCCAAAAAGCCAATAAGGTAAAAACTAAGAGTTGAAAAACAAAATTTTCTAGCTTTTTAAACTTTAAGCCAAAAAGCCCAAAATGTCGGCTTTAAGCCGGTTTGCCAAATGAGCACTTAAATCTTGTTTGTAGGTGTTTGAGAGTGATTAAATCGCTTTATTGAAACCATAGTTGTAAATATCATACCAGCTCGTACGTACCGGTTTGGAACAATACCAGTATGTTAATTACTTAATTTTGTACCGATCGAAATACCGATCTGTACTGGCCATATCGGCCATTACTGGCCTATACTGGGTACTACCGAATACGTACCGGTCCATAATTATTATTTTTTTAAAAAAATAATTTTTACTTATTTTTTGCTTCTATTTTTATTTTTATACTTCAATTTAAGTATCAAATATAGTATAAAGGGAGAGTTCTAAAACTAATTAATGTTAAATTATTATTAAAAAGTTTACATTATAAATTTTATCGCTTTCAAATTAGCTATTTTTCTATAAACAATGAGATTAATTTTTAAATTAGACTAATTAATTAAGTTATTATTTCAAATAAATAATTATGTAATGCTAACTTATTTATTATTGAACAATATTATCTAAAATATACATATAATATTTTATTGCGATAAATTCAAAACGGTACTCGGTATTTCACCAGTATCGATACGTACTATACTAATAAAAAAATCGGTCCACTGTCCGGTACGATATTTAGAACTATAATTGAAACTTTAGGGTTTCTACATCACTTTCCACCATTTTTGAATCTTGAAACTTCTTTTTTAGGTTTTCTAATTCTTCTCATACACGCCATCAAAGGAATGAGTTTTTTTTTTTTTTAATTTTTGACTTACAAATGAGCTGTATGGATGTGACAAATGTTTTGTGGTAATTAAATTAGTGATTTTACATGAAGTTGAATTTAACTATACTTAATTTTAAAAAATTAAAGGAATGAACTCAGTTCTTGTTTTAAATTATGTTGTTGTTGTTGTTGTTGTTGTTGTTGTTGTGTGTGCGTGTGTTTTAATGATTAGGAATAAACTAAATGTATTGAGCTTTAAGAAATTTAAGTTAATATTATTATTTTTTTAAAAAAAATAATGTCTTAAGGTGGATGATCTTTTTAATTTTTACGTCTTAAACTTTAATAATTATTATTATTTTGATGCCATATTTACTTGAAATACCTATAAATGTGTGAAATTTCATATATCACTTTTTTATCGAAATATATAGTTGGATGCAGAAAGCTTGAATTGGGTATATTCTTAGTTCGAGTATATAAGTTTTTTTTTTAAAGAAAAGATATAAGACATTTAATGAAAAATGAAATGGTATCAGAGCCAACTCTGATTCACATGTAAGGTTCCACGATGGTGTGGATAGAGGAGTAGTGATTTCAGAGATGGATAGAGGCCCTAAGGTTGCATAATCCCTTAGGATTCTGTCTCTTATTAGTTAGGAATTGTTTCCTATCTTGATGTGATTTATTTCTATCTTTTTTATTCGATCAAACCGTATTAAGAATGGTATTTTATTGAGATATCCTTCCTATTGGGGGGCCGGCATGGGCTTTCCTTGGCCTGAGCTACCCCTTTTTGGGGTGGGCCGAACTTGTGTGGCCCGAACAATAGTTGGCCCTGGCTTCTTTTTATACTGGAGCACCTGTTTTGGGTTGGCCTTCTTATTGGGGCATTGGCCCCATTCGTTCGGGTTGGGCCTTAAGCCCATGGCTTTTATCCTCCCTCAACTGCCCCCCAGCTCTAGTTCTTGCTCGTCTAGTCTGCCAGGTGAAAGAGCCAGAGCTTCGATCTTTTGCTCGGTTGATAGTCCTTGGTATGGTGTGCATTCTGTTGTACCTGTTTGGTATGTGTGCTGGGTACCGGAGTCCCTAACGGCGCTTCCTTATTCGGAGGCCTTTATTCGGTTCTCCGAGTGATGGTTGGGCTGCCCAGACCCCTTGAGTTGCCCTCATGAATATCGACGGCTGGTCTCGAGCCTCGCGCTGCTGACGTGGGGTGTACTGATTGGCGCGTGAGATGGCGACAGATGTCAAATCATTTATGAAGCGCGTCGTTTCAAACGTACGTCGCATTGAATGCACCTGTCGTTTGAAACGATGGGTATAAAAACCCATTGTGTTGCCATTTTTTTTCCTTTTTACCGTTTTAAGCTCCTCCTACGACCCTCCCTATGCGACTTCCGGCGAATTTGAACCTCCACTCCGACGAAGAGTTTCCCAGATTTTTGGGGACTGGCAACCCTTTCCAGAGATTTGTAAGCACTTTTCCTTTCCTTTTCGTTGCTCTTTTTAGTCGCTTTGAGGCTAGTTTGCCCTTCTTCCCTCCTTTTTGGTTTTTTTCCAAATGGGCAAACTGAGAAAATTGGTATCGACACCGGCGGCTATAGAGGCTTTCCAGCGCCGGTACCAAATTCCAGATGACGTTGGCCTCACTCTGGCGAATGCTGGTGACTCACGCGAAGGAGATTGGGAAACACTCCCCCTCCCGCTGGTAGCGATAGTGGAGGGGGGAGTTCGGTTCCCTCTTCATTCCTTACTTCGCCGAGTACTTCGGCATTACCGGGTAAGCCTCATGCAGGTCTCCTCTAATGTGTTTATAGTGGTAATGAGGGTTGTAGAACTAAATCGTATCTTGGGTACCAATCTCGGTATTTGGATTATTATTTATTGCTATAACGTGGTCAAACACTCCTCTGGTTCTTACTACCTCAAGGCCAAGAGGGTAGCTGAAAAGCTTGTGATCGAACTACCAGACTCCGGTAAGGATGTGGATAATGACTTCATCTACGTGACCGGGAACTTTGAGTTCGGTCCCGGAGAAGTGCAGGACATCTTCACCGTGCCCTGGAGGGACGGCCTCGGCCCTGGTAGCTTCATTCACCAATTGTTTGTCTTTATGTTTTACTCAGCTTTTAGCCTTCTACCCCTTTTCTAATGCTTCTGTTTATGTTCTTATGTTCGGCACAGGTGAGATCACCACTAGCCGAGCACGAGGGCCTCTCCCGAGAGTTCATTTAGATGATCTCGCGAAGGTTTGGTCGTACAAAAGCCTACCCGAGCAAAGAGGTCTGGGGCGTGCCGCCCACATTCTGTTAAAGTACATACCCACCTACCGCAGTTTCATCCGATCGAGCACATCCGGTGTTCGAATTACCAGACCAGCTTCTGAGCCAGCAGACCTTCCCGAAGCGGTGATTTTACCATTCACCCAGGCAGAGAGGCAAGTGACGGTTGCCCAGCCGCCGCTTCTCCAAGACAAACCTGAGCCATCGTCGCCAGGTTACACCATTTCTATTTCATCAACATCTTCTTCATCCGTTGATTTTTCCATATTCGAAGAGCTTAAGGAGATGGCGTAGAAGAAGGCCCCCATCGCCGATCTCAGTCAATTCCTCACCCTTGGGAGTTCCAAAAGGAAGGTGACCTCAGTGTCTGTTGCTCCGGCTAGCCTTGCAATTGAGCTCACAAAGGAGGCTACCCAAAATTTGAAGGTGGCTTCTCCTCCTCAGAAGAAGAAACTTAAAAAGGCTGGAGGTTTGCCTCCCAAGGAGAAGGGCAAGGAGAAGGAGAGGGGGAAGGAGAAGGAGAAGGAACAGAGGGACAAGGGGAAGCCGATAGCCAAGCCCTCCGGTGGTGCCGAGCCATGGTCACCCGAGCTCAAGAGGAGTGATCGGGTCATTACTGTGGAGGGCAAAGCGAAGTCCCCGGATAGTGCCCTGGGGCTATCAAAGGCCCTCTTGCTGCCCGGTGACGTGGAGGAGATCCAGAGGCTTCCCCATGAGCAACTAGTCAAGTCCTCCATCCGCCATTCAATTCAGGTAATTTACTTAGAACTTCTTTGGTTACTCTTTTCCTCTGATTTCTGCTCATTGTTTTTCTTTTCCTTTGCTGCTTTGGTGTGCAGGGTCTTCAACGCCTTGTGGCTATTATGGAGAGGTTGGAGGAGAGAGAACTGGAGCTGGTGAAGCTCTGTGAAAAGAACCATTAGTACCTCCAGCAGATGTCCAAGATGGAGGCAAGTATTCAGGCCAAGGATAAGCTGCTCGGTGCGGCACATGCTCGGGTGTCCGAGCTTGAAATTTCTAAAATTGCACTGAAGAGCCGCTTGAAGGAGAAGGAGAAGTCTTTAGTCAACACTGTGGCGCTCCTGGGACAGATTGAGGCCGAACTAGATAAGTCCAAGGAGAAGGCTTCAAAGGCCTATTCGGCTGGGGTTGCGGAGGCAACTGAGGATTACAAGTCCCAGATTCTAGGCCTCCAGGACCTCATTTTTGGATATGCTTGGGCAGCGACTCTTAAAGCTGCCAGAGTGGAAGAGTCCTCCCCTCTGTACACCAACGTCCCACTTCCGAGCAAGCAGCCCAGCGAGGAGGTCTGAAGACCCCAAGGTCGCCACCGGTGCTAACGAGGATGTCCTAGCTAATGTGCCAGCCGCTGTTGAAGAGGTGGGCACTCCGGTGGAGATCACTGAAGACTTCCTCGCTGCTCCCTGAGGACATCTCTTTCCTTTTATTTATCTTGTACTGTCCTCTCGGGCCTGAACTTGTTGCTTTGAGGGTTTCAGCTCCTCTTTTTTTTAATGAAAAGAACTCTTTTTGTTTTGCCTTGGCCTTCATACTTGCAATGTCTCTGATTGTCTTCCATACTGACAGCCCAAATAAGTCGGACATACTTTCACACTTAGCTTTTTTAGGCATAATTATCCCAAGTGTGGGATCATTATCCATGCCAAGGGATAAACCAGTCCGGGTGAGCCTTGAACTAAGTTTTTTGAAGCTTAGTCTTCCTAAGTATGGGATTAACATCCATACTGAGGGCTATATTAGTTCGGATAAACATCAAACTTAGTCTTTTTAGGCTTAATCTTCCTAAGTATGGAATTATTATCCATACTGAGGGCTGGATGAGTTTGGATAAACATCGAACTTAGCCTTTTTAGGCTTAATCTTCCTAAGTATGGGATTATTATCCATACTGAGGGTTGGATGAGTTTGGATAAACATCGAACTTAGCCTTTTTAGGCTTAATCTTCCTAAGTATGGGATTATCATCCATACTAATGGCTAGATTAGTTCGGATAAACATCGAACTTAGCCTTTTTAGGTTTAATCTTCCTAAGTATGGGATTGTCATCCATACTAAGGGCTAGATGAGTTCAGATAAACATCAAACTTACCCTTTTTAGGCTTAATCTTCCTAAGTATGGGATTGTCATCCATATTAAGGGCTAGATGAGTTCGGATAAACATCGAACTTAGGCTGCTGAAGAAGTTCACTGTGCTTGTCGTACTCAGGGTATGCCCCCAAGTTTTTGTCAGGAATATCAGTTGATAAAAACTTAAAAGTGAAGGAAAAAGTTCATGCCGAATAGCGGCGTTTTATTAATAATGAAAAATTACAAAGAACTACAAGATTTAAAAGTAAAACTTGTGGAGGTTATATGCATTCCATGGCCTAGGGACTGCTTTTCCATTCATGTCTTGTAGGTGGTATGATCCAGTGCCACCCTTGGAGGTTACCTTGTACAGACCTTCCCAGTTCGGGCCCAACTTCCCCTGTACTGGATCCTTCATATGGCTGGGCACTTTCCTTAGGACCAAATCTTCAATGCCAAACTCACAGTGTTTCACCCTCTTATTGTACCCTTTGGCAAGGGCATGCTGGTAGGCTGCCAATTTGATGGTTGCCATTGTTCTTCGTTCTTCGGTTAAGTCTAGATCTAAAGCCAGTGTTCTGGTGTTTGCCTCAGAAGTATTGACTTCTGTTCGGATTATAGGTAATCCAACCTCCAATGGTATGACTGCCTCCACCTCATAAGCTAGGGAAAATGGGGTTTCACCCATAGACCTCCTTGGGGTAGTTCGTCAAGTCCATAGAACTGAGGGCAGTTCTTTGACCCACCTCCCCTTAGCGGCTTCCAGCCTCTTTTTCAGTTCGTCGATGATAGTCTTGTTGGTAGCCTCTGCCTACCTATTACTCTGAGGGTACACCGAGGTAGAGAAATAGTTCTTGATCCCAAGCCCCGAACAAAAATTCTTAAATAGGGAGCTATCGAACTGAGTACCGTTGTTGGAGATAATTGCTCGAGGGATGCCGAATCGGGTGATGATGCTCTTTCAAGTGAACCTCTTTACATCAACGTCCCTGATATTGGCCAAGGGCTCAGCCTCCACCCATTTAGTGAAGTAGTTCGTGGCAACAATGAGATATTTTCTGTTGCCTGTGGCCTTTGGGAAGGGGCCTACTATGTCGTATCCCCATTGGGCAAAGGGCCATAGACTTGTGAGTTGGGAGAGGTCTTCGGCTGGTATGTGTATGTTCGAGCTGAACCTCTGGCACTTTTCATACTTCTGGAGATACTACTCTGTGTCCTTCTGCATGTAGGGCCACCAGTAGCCCTGAGAGATTGCTCGGTGAGCTAATGACCGACCTCTAGTATGGCTGCCACAAATCCCTTCATGTATTTCGAACAAGAGGTCTTAGACTTTGTTCGGGTGCACGCAGAAGAGGTAGGGCCCGATGAAGGACTTCTTGTACAGATCCCCCGAACTGGAAACCCAGAACCTTGTTGACTTCCTCCTTACCATCCAAGCATCTATTTGATTGTCTAGGAGCATGTTTTTTACCAAGTAGTCTTTATGGGATCCATCCAACTTGGACCTAGTTCTGAGCAGTAGACCGGCTTCTCCTCGTGGTTGATAATACTCGGCTGTTGGAGGACCTCCATTGAAATCACCATTTTTTCCTCATAACTAACAGCTGATGCCAGGCAAGCTAGAGAATCGGCATGGCTGTTTTCTTTGGATGAGAGCGGGGTGATCTCAATTCTTGGGATGTCTTTGGCCAGTTGCTGTGCTATGTGAACGTATGCTTGCATTCTGTCATCTCTGGCTAGGTATTCTCCCTTGAATTGATTTACACTAACTGTGAATCACATAATACATTGACTTTTTTGGCCTTTAGCTCAATGACGTCCCGAAGTCCAGCTAGAAGCGCCTCATATTCGGCTTCATTGTTAGTGGCCTAGAAGTAAAGCCAAATTGCTTTCTCGATGAGGATTCCTTCTGGGCTGTACAACACAATCCCAGCTCCTGCTCCTTTGTGGCATGACGAGTCGTCCACGTACAGTCTCCAAGTATCATTTGAATAGTTGTTGTCTTGGGTAGTTTTCTCGGGGATTTGCCCCCAGTACCATCCGAACAGTTCTCCTGGTTGAACTTGGCAATGAAATCGGCCAATACTTGGCTTTTTATGGCCGTTCGTGGGATGAAACTGATGTCGTGCTCCCCAAGCTCCACGGCCCATTTCGCAATTCTTCCTAAAAACTCAGCCTTATGAAGTAATGCTTGAAGAGGGTGCTCGGTGATTACCTTGATAGGATGAGCTCTGAAGTAGTGGATGAGTTTGCGAGAGGCAATGACCAGGGCCAACGCAAGCTTCTCTAATGGCAGGTACCTTGTCTCTGGGTCAAGAAGGACCTTGCTGACGTAGTAGATTGGCCTTTGGACCTTGTCTTCTATCCTTAGGAGGACCGCACTTACAGCTCGACTAGAGACTGCGAGATACAGGAATAGTGTCTGACCAGAGTTTAGCACCGTTAGCAACGGTGGGAAAGAGAGATACTGCTATAGTTCGGCAAGGGCCTGCTCACTTTCTTTGTCCCATCTGAACTGGTTTGCCCTCTTTATGGCTCTGAAGAACGGATAGCACCGATCAGATGCTCGGCTAATGAAGCGGTTGAGTGTCACGGCCATTCCTGTCAACTTCTGGACTTCTTTTAGGTTTTGTGGACTTTTTAAGTTCTGTATGGCTGATATCTATTCGGGATTTACCTCTATTCCTTTGTGAGTGACAAGGAAACCTAGGAATTTTCCCGAGCTGACTCCAAAAGCACACTTAGAGGCATTAAGCCTTAGTTTGTAAGCCTTGAGGATTTCGAATGTCTTTCTCAGATCTTCGAGGTGCTTAGTCTTTACAACCATGTCATCTATGTAGACTTCCATGGTTTTGCCGATCAGTTCGCTGAATATCTTTGTTGCGAGCCTTTGATAAGTGGCACCAGCATTCTTCAATCCGAATGACATTACCTTGTAGCAGTAAATTCCTCGAGGAGTGATAAATGCTATCTTTTTCATGTCTGGGAAGTACATGGTAATCTGATGGTATCCTCTATAGGCATCCAAGAAACTCATCATTTCATGCCCTGCCGTTGAATCGACGAGCTGGTCTATTCGGGGTAGAGGAAAACAGTCTTTAGGGCAGGCTTTGTTGAGATCGGTGAAGTCAACACAGACTTGCCACTTTTCATCCTTCTTCTTGACTACGACAGTGTTTGCCCACCAGATTGGGTAGTGAACTTCCTTTATGGCACCAGCTTCCTTTAGTTTCTAAACTTCCTCAACCACTACCTTTGCATGATGTGGTGCTGACTTCCTTGGCTTTTGTACCACTGCTTCCTTAGAGCATCCACATTTAATCAGTGGCTGATTACCTCAGGATCTATCCCCGGCATTTCGTATGGCGTCCATGCGAAGACCTCTTTGTTTCCTTTTAAAAATTCCACTAGTTCGGTCTCTTCTTGTTCGGCTAAACTTGTCCTAAGCAAGAAGAACCGATCCAGGTTCTTCGGGTTGATGATGACTTTCTTGAGCTCCTCCACTACCATCTTCTCGACAGTTCGGCTGTAGTCGTGGATTGTTTGGCCCTCCTCCACTTCCACATTCTTCACTTCTGGATATTGTTCAGGGCTTTTCATTGTTGCTAGGAAACACTGTCTCGTCGTGCGTTGGTCTCCTTTGATTTCAAATATCTCTTTGCCCACTTGGAACTTTAGGGATTGATGGTAGGTTGAGGGTACTGCTCCCAGACTATGAATCTAGGTTCTACCTACAATTGCATTATAAGAAGAATGTTGATTAACAACTAAGAACTCCGTATTTACCGTTATGGGTCCTGCCTTTACTGGTACTGTAATCCTTCTAACTGGCCATACTGGGTCTATGCCGATACTGATCAGGGGTGTTATGCAACTCTTGAGCGCAGAGTCTTTTAGTCCCAGCTTTTGGAACAGGCTGTAGTACATGATGTCAACTGAACTTCCTTGGTCTACTAGCACTCGCATTACGTCATAATTGACAATACGCAGCGTTAGAACTAGGGCATTGTTGTGGGGCTGATGTATTCCTTCGAGATCTACTTCTGAGAAGCTTATTCCCTTGGTCTGGCCTTGGTTGGGATCTCCTTCTGACCTTCTTCGCTTGCCCTCATCCACCTTCACGGCATGTGCAATGGTCCTGGCATGGTGCCGAACAATAGATCGGGTGATCGGCTTGGTGGTGCCATGGATCATCTTCACTACGCCAAGTGGAACATCGCCTTGTTCGAGCCTCTGGTCCTGCTCTAGGTTCCTGCCTTCCTGAGCAGTTCTTTCGACGTCAATGAATTCAAGCAGGTGCCCTGCTTGTACCAAGTCCTCCAAATGTCTCTTGAAGGTTCTGCATTCTCCAGTCAGGTGGCCATGATCTCGATGATAGTGGCACTTCTTCTTCTAATCTCGTCTGTTCGGGTCTCCTATCAACTTTGGGGGTCACTGGAAATAGGGCCTATCCTTGATCTGGTCCAAGAGCTTATGTGGGGGCTCTTTGAATAATGTTTGCAAGGCCTGGTAAGCTACTGACTCCTTCTTCTCTTGAGATCCCTTTTTGGTCTTTTGGTCTTTTCGGACTTTATCCCTCTTCTCTGGCTGCTTGACTGAGGCCACACTTTGTTCGGCCTGGCTTATATCTTTATTCACTTTTGCATGTTGCTCTATCTTCACCATTAGTTCGGACATTGGGGAAATGGCCTTTTTAGTGAGGGATTGTCTCAAACGAATCTGGGGAGGTAGTCCAATTTTAAATGATGCCACCGCAAGTTGTTCGCTGTAGTCCTCGATCTCGTTGTAATTCTCCCAGTAGCGCCGAGCATAATCCCAAATTGTCTTCCCGTCATTCTTTCGTAGGGCTAGTAGTATGTCAAAACTCTTCGGCTGCTTGTTGTTGGTGATAAACCGAGCAGTGAAAGACTCAACCAGTTGTTGCCAACCTGCTATGGAACGTGGTGGTAATTTGTAGAACCAACTGAGGGCAGTCTCCCCCAAGCTGGATGGGAACATGCGACATAAGAGTGCATCGTTCCCACTCCAGAGCACCATTGCCTGTCTGTACTGCCGAATATGACTCACTGGGTCTGTTCTTTCATCGTACATTTTAAACTTTGGTGGAGAGAACTTGCAAGGTGGATCAGCATTCTCTATGACTTCGGCCAATGGTGACACTCAGATCTCTTCAAGGGCCCACTTTGCCACGTCCTGGGCTGTTCGGCCATTGCCGTGCTGTAATCGAGAATCCATCCTTCTTTCCAACCAAAGTTGTAGATCTTGATTTGGATCCAACTCGGCCCCAGCAACCCTTTCATGACTGGGCCGAACTGATTCCGTTTTGACGATTTTAGAACTTCTTAGGCTTACC
>JAUMHN010406372.1:0-15065 GCA_032360265.1 Heliamphora ciliata
TGAATGAGAGCACGAAACTTAGGGTTTCCACCCTATTCCTTGTTATTTATAATACGATCAATAAAACACTAAAAGTATAATAATACTCTTAACTTAACAGTTGCCTAAGACCTTTCAGAACTGAAGTGTTATGCTCTTGTTATTGGTTTACATCAAATAATAAGAAAGCGGCTGATGTATTTGCAAGTGGCCGTGCATTTGATGATTATAATTCATGCATTGGAGCAAAGTGCTTAGATCTCAAAATCTCGTATTCATATCTCAAAGGATTATACATGAAGTCTTAAACATGATATACAAAGTCTCAAGATCATCACATGCTCAACCACAACTTCAGTCATTTCTTCATATAAGTAAAATGTACACAAAATCTAGTTCCAATCATGCTCCATTTGTTGGGAAAAAATGGTTTTAAAGAAAAGCACGAGTTCACTGCCTAGTCAGTGACAATAATGCCAAAGCACATCCCCAGGGAAATAAATCATAACCGAAAGCATAAAATGCTACTGGGCAATAATTAAATAGTATAAAATTTTTGATAAAAAAAAACGATATATGATATAATCATAATACGCCCACCATCGCGGTCATATGGAAATATTCGTATATATATAATATTCATATAATACTCTAAATTATTTACGTGATGAATCTAAACCATTTAATGTTGTGGAGGATGTCTCCTCATATCAACTAAACGGGTTTATTGAACATCCCACTTGTATAACACTAAATAGGTTTATTTAAAATGCCCCATTGTAGGATCTCCCAAAGATGACACATATGACTTTTAAAATCATTTTGTGAACAATTTATATCTTTGGGATTCAGACAACATTGAGAAACAACATTTGAGTAAATCATTTAGAGTATAGTAGAGTATTGAATATTGTAACAAGTAAATCTATGTGGAAGCCTTATTTCAGGATTTCCATTACTCACCTCAAAGCTTTAAACTCCGTTGATTATTGTGAACAACTAATTTCTATACGGTCTTTTCATAAACACTTTCTAATTATGCTCAAATGTAAAGTAGCTACATATATCACTTTCTATACAGTCTTTTCATCTTTGTTCGATTGTTGCAAGTCACAGAAGGCTAAACAGCTACAATCAAATTATGAGATTTGATTTTTAAATCACTACACGAGGCAGCTTGTACACTCTTTAATATATTATCTATAAAAACCTTTTTAAAACTTGAATTGCATTCCGTTTGTTGGGAATGAAACTAGACTTGTCACGCCCCAAACTCCAAGGTCACATGAAAAGAAACCACCGAACCACCATTTATAGAAATATAGGTTTCTATAGGTATTTACTGGTAAAACAATCAACCAAAAATACAACTTTTGGAATTAAAAAGAGTACCCATGGTTTATCTCTCCACAACATACATACTATTTCATACATGCATAATATATCGCTTTAAGACTTACAAAACACGCCTCCAGAAACAGGCAACACATGTAGGAATACATGATCTCATAACAAGAAGGAAAACTAAACAGTAGTCTTCTGCCACCACGGGCACCTCTAGATCAACTCCTCGTGATCATCAACACTTGAAAAAGGTTTTAACAAATTCCACTACGTGAGCCGAAACCTAATAAAAACAGACTAAGATGTAGTAAAGTAGGATATGCAATCACATAGCATAAGTTGACTCAACCACAGGAGTCTAAAATGGTTTTCCATCCCTGAAATCATGCATTTCAAACTATGCAATTAACGTTCAACAGTTAAACGAAAACAGTAACAAAACGTTGTTTTCCACTTGGATCACACAACTGAGAAATATGATTCCTATGTACCGACTCTGTCACATCAAGGACAAAGGTAACAACTATAGACTCCTGTCTAATTACCTAGTCTTGAATCACTTAAGATCTGCTAGGTAATGGCAAGTTCTATACGGAGTCACAACAACGCAGCCACACACGGGGGCAACCGACTCTTTACGAGCTAAAACCGAGGGAAGAAGCACCCACCATGCTCTTTACAGACTAAAACCAAGGGAACGAAGCACCGAATCCAAACAATGTCATGGCACATCTAACGAATCATTTAAAAACCAGTACGTAGCTCAACTACGAAAACCATTAAAAATTATACATTAACATGTATAAAAGAGATCTAGTGGCTAACTGCCACATCATTCATTAACCATGGAGATCAAACAACAATTTCAAAATGTTTCCACCGTTTCGGTCAACACGTTTCAAATCTGAGACTCAACCCCGAAGGTTAGCTCCAAACCTCCAAAATGTGGTTTTCAAGATTTTCATAAATTCTCCGTTTTCAAAACCATCTCTTTGAAAACCATGAACATCAATAAGCCCATATCATGTAATAAATCAAGAAAAAGCTCAAAACATGTTTTTTATCCGAACAAACATGGTTTATACATAAAACACAGCATTTAAAGCATTTTTAACCAGTAGAAAAGCGTATAACCCTTTAACGACAACATAGTCTAGGATCCCACCTTGATGAGTCGAAAATCGAAACCTCGAAAAACGGAATCTCGTCGGAACGAGAATCCGTCCGGATGGATGCGAAGCCTACGTCGTGGATAGTAAGGATCCACTAACAGCTCGTTAAAAACTAAGCCCCAGCCCCTCAAAAGTCTAGAGAGAAGGTGGAGAAATGGAGGCTTAGTGAAGAAGAAAAGATTTTTCAAAATATCTCCAGGAGTCTCGTACTTATAGGCCATGGCAAAAATCCAACCCAGTCGACTGACCTGCCTAGTTAGTCGACTGACTTGACCCACTATCGACCCAATCGACTCGGTCATCCAAACATGCCTTAACGAAACTCGAGAAAGCGTGAAACACATATATACATGCTATTTTACAACATAAAATCATAAATGAACATATCGAGTATATATGTAACGAAAAAGAAACGAACCCGGGTCTCACAAGACTTGTTAAACTTTCAAACAATTTATCCCAATCTAGGCCAAGAAAGCCAAAGAAAATTAGGGAAACCCTATTTTTTGCTTCTAAAAATCTGTTCCAGCGTTGACACCCTTTTAATATGTCAACTATAACTTTTCTAGGCAACTCAAAATTCAAATTTATTTTTGGGCAATAAGGTAGACATATAAAGCTCCAACATTCCTGAAGTCTCAGCATAATTTTTTTGAGAATTCATCAGCAAAACTGACACAGTTTTAGCTTATGCATGTCATCAAAGTTACGAACTTAGCATTCTCTTACATTGCACAAGCATAGTTGTAGGTTTAAATTCATCAATTTCTCAACATATGATTTTCATTGAATAGTTTCTTTGTGATAATTGGAAAAATTTAAGAAAAGAGTTTTGTTTCTTACCTTAATGTAAGCTTGATGAATCTATTTTGAATTTTCTCTTCTTTTCTCCTCAGTTTCTTTGATTTTTCCTACTTTTTCTCGAAGAAAATACCTAAAATCTGTAGGAGCAGTTCTCTCCTTTCTTTTTATAGTTTTATTTCTGGAAAATTATGAAGAGAGATACATGTCCTCTCCTTACAAGTTTGACGCCCCAAATAGGAGGGGTCATCCTTTCAAATGAGGTGGATGTTTCAGTACTCATTAATTTTCTTGATTAATTTTAATTAATCACAATCAAGTATTAATTATGATTGGTTTGACAGTTTCATTTGTCTTGGTTGATCACGCTTAGTTTTAGTTAATCAAGCTTAGTTTACTTTAATCATGCTTTTTTCTAATTAATCACAATTAAAATTCCATACAAAGTCTAGATTTAGGTTAGATTCAAGGCACCACTCACAACAAAGTACGTGAATGATTCTTAATTTTTCACATTCCGGTGGAATGACACAACTTAAAAGTAAGATGTAAACATGGTTAAGTTACTAACATAACATATTTAAGTTGCTTAGTATAGAAGTATAACATAATGCATTACTACACATAAAGAAAATGAAATATGCAGATCTGTTATGCAAAGTAATTCTTAGAGTTATGTTGTCTTCCTTTCATAGTTTATTATTTTGATCCTCCATTGAATTCTCCACTATTGGCTTGATAATGTTGGAGTGTGAAGACTTATCTGTTGTGTTGGAGCTTTGGGACGAATGTGATTCCCGTTCGGACAGTTTTAGGTAGCGAGCTACTAGATAAGGACATTCGGACAGGACCTTAAGAGCATTTGGACGGACGGAGCAAAGTGGGTTTTGGATGAGAGTGCTTGGATGGTAGTTAAGCCTATCCGAACGCGCCATGGCTGTTGAAGCGCGCAGGTCTGGCCTAATTTACTACTTTTCGGCAATCCATTTAAAGGGATCTTATGCTAAACCCTATCCGTCGAGCTGTTGAACATTGTTATCATATTCTCTCTCAAGAATAGTGAAAGTGTGAGCCTGTGGACATATGCACAATTTGTCGGACCATGTAAATTCTTGTGTTGTGTTCTTGTAATTGTTTATTGATCATTCTTTCTTGCTTGTGATTGTACGATCGTTTATGGGTGTGATTTCCCAACAAATGGTATTAGAGTTCTTAGTTTTGGAGATCGAAGAACACACAATGAAAAATGACGGAAATTTTCGGATTGAGAAGTTCAATGGTTCGAACCTCGCCTTCTAGAGAGTGCAGATTGAAGACATTCTATATCAGAAGGACTTATATCTTCCTTTGCTCAGGAAGAAACTGAAAAAGATGTTGAAGGACGAACGAGAAGTATTAGATCATAAAGCCTAGGGGATCGTGTTAAGCCTCACACCGTCGGTCTTTTTGAACATCACGATGGAGAAAGTGACAACAGGATTGTTAGCGGCACTTGAGAAGATGTCCCAGAAGCTCCCCGCGTCAAATAAGGTATATTTGATGAAGAAGCTCTTTAACTAAATTTGGCAAATGACATAGCGGTTGTCAAACATCTCAACCATTTCAACACAATCACCAATTAGTTGGAATTGGTGAAGATAGAGTTCGATAATGAGGTAAAAGGCCCTTCTTTTGCTCTCTAGTCTACGAGAAACTTGGAACGGCTTGTTTGTGGCGGTAAGCAACTCCATGGGTTCTAGAAAGTTGAAGTTGGAGGATGTTGCAGGTTATGTTCCTGGAGAAGAGGCTCGAAGAACTTCAGGTGAAGATTCCACTTCTGGTTCAACCTTTAACATAGAAGGTAGAGGTTGAAAGAGTAACAGAGGGAGTCACAAAGGTCGCGTGAATAACAGATTGAAGTCAAGAAGAGGAGGTCTAAGTCATGGGCATGTTATGGAAAATCTGACGGTTGTTGGAGTTGTGGTCAGAAGGGGCATTTCATAAGAGACTATAAAGCATTGAGAAAGCACAGTATGACACAAATCAAGGGGGGTAAAAATACGATTAATCATACTGATGATGAAGATAATGATGCGTTGATTTGTGCCTTAGATTCTCGCAGCGAGTCTTAGATTATAAACTCGGGAGCCTTCATGCTACTTCACGCATGGACATCCTTAACAATTATGTACTGGGTAACTTTAGCAGAGTGTATCTTGGGGATGGCGAGGCCTGCAGTATTGTTGGGAAGGGTGATGACGTGATGTGTAGATCACCCAAATAGATGGTACAGTTCTAAAGTTAAGGGATGTTAGACATGTACCTAGTTTAACTAGAAATTTGATTTCAGTGGGTTAGCTTTAAGAAACTAGGGTTGTGACGTATTCACGAGCGACTTATGGAAGATGAGCAGAGAGTCTTTGGTTTTGGCCCGTTGCAAAAAATTGAGCACACTATGTGTCCTCGGGTTCCTATAGCAGCATAACAGTGATGAAGTCTGAGGTTGATGTCAATACTTGGCATAGATGGTTCGGTCACGAGTGAAAATGAGATGAAAGTGATGATCTCAAAGGAGAATTACCGGGATTGCAGTAAGTGGACTTGAACTTTTGTGAAGACTGTGTTTTCGGGAAGCAGAAGAAAGTCAGTTCAATGAGGATAACAAGGATACCAAAAGGAGAATGACTGGAATTACTGATTTATGGGGACCATATTAGGTTATCTTTAAGGTGTTTCGTCATGTGGTTCATGTTATTTTGTCATTTTTATTGATGATGCTATGAGGAAACTTTGGTTTATTTTTGTAAAAATGAGTCCGATGTTTTTGGAATATTTAAGAACTAAAAAGCCCTAGTTGAGAATGAAATGGGGTTGAAGCCGAACTATTTGAAATTAGATAAGGGTAATGAGTACTACAGTAGGGAATTTGAAAATTACTGTGTGGTTAATGTGATCAGAAGATTGATGACCGTTCATATGAAGCTGAGGTAGAAGGGGGTGGCAGAGCATATGGACATAACCATTATAGGTCATGCTAGGAGTATGAGGTTGCATTGCTTGACTTGCCAAAACAGTTATGGGCCGATGCAGTAAACATTACAGCATATTTGATCGACAGGGGGATCTTCAGTTCCTTTGGATGGTGGATTGCCAAAGGAAGCATTTATAGGTTAGGAAGTAACTGTCTCAGTTGAGAATTTTTGGCTATATCTCAAATGTTCATATTGAGGCTGATAAGAGAAGTAAACTTGACCCTAAGTTTAGGAAGTGTCTTTGTTGGTTATGGAACTGACAGCTTCGATTATCGACTTTGAGATATGAAAATAGGGAGATGATCAGGGCCATGGATGTAGTATTTAACGAGTCTGTCTTATATAATGATAGACAGTGTCCGCAGAAGGAGGTTACAGAAAATTTAGACTTTGTTAGGTTTGATGGAATTTCTATCAAGAATGTGTTGAAGCCTCGCACTGTTAATACACCCACCTACTCCACGGGCAGACCCACAAACTCCTCTCGGGAGACCCACTAGAGTTTGTAAGCATACAATGTGTTATTCACCATCTTGGAGATATTGATTGTTGCCAGAAAGTGGTGAATTAGAGGTGTTTTGAACATGCATTGTAGGTTGATATCACGGAGGAGTGGGAGCATGCAATGGATGATGAGATGGAGTCTTTATCATCAAAAGACTTAGGATTTGGTACAGTTGTCCAAAAGAAATTCAGCATTGCAGAACAAGTGGGTCTACATGCTAAAAGAAAAGATGATGGTAGCAAGCGGTATAAGGTACGACAAGTGGTCAAGGGATTTTACAGAAGCTGGGAATTGACTACACTGGAATCTTTTCTCTTGTTGTGAAGATTTTCATCATCAGATCAATTTTGAGCATTGTGACAGCAAAGAACCTACTCCTGGAGCATTTTGATGTCAAAATTGCTTTTCTCCATTGGGATTTTGATTTGAATAGCTATATGGTGCAGCCACATGGATATGTAGTGGAAGGATAGAAGAATTGGGTTTGCAAGCTCAGGAATAGCTTTTATGGTTTGAAACAGGCCTCAAGACAATGGTATAAAAGGTTTGACACCTTTATGGCAGGTGTTGGGTTTAGCAGATGCCATGCAGATCATTGTTGTTATTTTAAGAAATTCTCCACTTAACTCATAAAGTTATTGTATGTAGATGACATGCTGATTGCAGGGTCCAATAGGGATAAGATTGAGAATCTCAAAGCACGATTGTCCAAGGAGTTTGCCATGAAGGATCTGGGTACAACTAAACATATTCTTGGCATGCGGATTGAAGCACTCCTAGGTAGAGTATGTTGAGAATGCTGAAGCGGCCATGGAGGCGTGCAAGGAGTTGATATGGTTGAAAAGTTTTTTAAAAGTGATAGTCAAAGCGTAAGATGTGTCAGTTGTTCAGTGATAGTTAGAGTGCGATACACTTGGTAGATAATTGGGCTTTCCATTTGCGGACGAAAAATATCGACGTCAAGTATCATTTCATCCGCTCTCAATTGAAAGAAGAGCAGTTTGATCTTGTGAACATTTATACGAATGAGAATCCTGCAGATATGCTTACTAAAGTGGTGACAGTGGAAAAGTTCAAGATATGTTTAGCTTCGGTGAGTCTTCAAGCTTAGAAAACGGGAGGAAGGCTCACATTGGTTCACTTACTCTGTTTGAGGAAATTGCTGTTTTCGGGTGTCGGAAGGCTTGGAGTGGATCAATCTTCAAGTGGGAGATTGTTGGAGTGTGAAGACTTATTTGTTGGGTTGGAGCGTTTGCATGGACGCCACTCCCGCCAGGATGGTTTTAGGCAGCGAGCTATCGTACAAGGGTGTCCAGATGGGGCCTCATGAGCATTGGAACGGAATCGAGCAAGGTGGGTTTTGGACGAGAGCGTCTGGATGGTAGCCAAGTCCGTTGACTGCTAAGACGCTCAGGTCTGACCTAATTTATTGCCTTTCAGTAATCTATTTAAAGGGGTCTTATTGTAAACCCTAATCGTCGAGTTGTTGAACATGGTAATCATATTCTTTCTCATTAATAGTGAAAAGTGTGAGCCCTGTGGACGGAGGCACAATTTGCCGAACCACAAATCTCTGTGTTGTGTTCTTGTAATTGTTTTTTGATCATTCTTTCTTACGTGTGATTGTGCGATCGTTTGTGGATGTAATTTCCCAACAGATAATACTTCAATCTCTCGGTCACAATATTTGTCACAAATGCTGGGAGATTTCAAAATTTAAATTGAACTAGGAGTTCTTTTGAAGTGTTTTAATCTCTATTTGTAGACTTGTGTATTATATGCCTGTAGTCTATAAAAAAACTTACTGTGGACTTGAAGTAATCACTTTCCTTATGATGATTTGCGGACTTTAATGCAAGTTGTTGCATGATACAAGCATTTTATCTTCAGGCATGTGAAAGGAATATTACTTTGTGAATTCTCTTGGAGTTACTTGCTGCATGGGTCATGGAGTGTTTAACTGGTTGATATCTTTGGGTTTACAGACAATATGGGACAAGGGAAAGCAAAGAAGTAGCAGTGGAAGGAAGAGTTCAATTTGACTTGCTTCAGGTTTTAGTCTTTTGGACTGTTTTCTATTCTCTGCCAAATTGTATTACGGATCGACATCCATGAATATTCAATTGAAATCAAAATTTTATATTTCTCTTTGTATCCAGGTTATGCAAAGGGATTACAAGTTAAGCTCCTATTCATTGAATTCTGTTTCAGCTCACTTTCTTAATGAACAGGCAAGTTTTTTGCTTTACTTTTGATGTAATGTTGGAGGTATCTGGTTCAAAATTTGTTTCTGTTCATTCTTATAATTTGCATAAACTAACATTTTGCAGCTAAGTTACTGATGGAAGAGCAATTATAATTGTAATCGACATGGGCGATTAGAATTGATGACTATGTCATTACGATTATAAGTGCTAAATTTTTTCACTGAGATGGGCCAAAATGCGCCAACCCCTACATACATAAGCCCTACATACATGCCTTGCTTCAGCCAAAAGAATCCATCTTCCAGTATATGAAGACAAACATGATGTTTTTACGAAGATAATAGACAAAAAACGAAATCGTGCTTGAGTAAGAAGAAGTAGGTTTTGGTCGGGTTGTAATTGCGTTTTCCTAACTCTCGGTCTGTGAGAGTTTCTAGGCTTATTATGGTTTTGTATTTTGGTAGTGTGTTCTACCATCATTTTGTTGGCCCTTGGGGGTGCGTTTCGAGCTCCTTTGTATATCTTTATTTTTGGTTAATAAACACTTAATTACCCCCAAAAAAAGACAGAAAATAGAGAAGAGAGGGGGAGGGGGAGGGAACCCCTCCACAAACCCAAAATAGGGATGCTGAAGGCATCGCCGCTCTAACATTGCCGTTCTTGCCATTCTGAGGCTTCCATTCTCTGGTATGTTACTATTCTGATGCCGTAGAGAGGATGTGGTACATTGCCGAAACGAAGGTCATTGAGTGAAAGAGAGGGGGTAACAAATGGTTTTAGGGAACTGTTTTAGGGGGAAAGAGAGAGAGTGGAAATGAGTTTGAAATATTGAGTGCGAGGGAGAATAGTGAGAGAGTGAAAATGGGCTTCAATCCAGCTGTTGGATTGTATGGGGCAATGATAATCCTTGGATTGCCACTAAATGTCCAATCAAACTTCTGCTGAAATGTTATATAGATATAGTTATTTACATCCCTGAATGAAAGCTACATATTGCATGCCATTTATGGAGGACTATAGTTTTTAGTTAGTCACTTCCTCGAATGAAACTGGCTCTGTTCTACTTTCCTAATTACCATTGCATCACGGAAAAACTAAACTCTATTTTTTATGTATTGGATATAGTAGCTACATCAATCATCCACGTAGACATGCCCATACGCTTAAATCTTTGTTCTGTAGCACGCTTGGACTTATTAATGTTGGAATAGTTCTCTTATGAATGGTTGGCTAAGATACTGTTTTCTCCTCACTTTTCAAGTGCTCCTTCCTTCTATAAAATTTTGAAGGTTTGCTTGCGTAATGCTTCTTTTGGTAAGTAAATGCTCAAATCTGGATGTACTCCGCCCCATTAAAAATGGTTAATTACTTCCTAAGCAACCACGTTGACTTTAGAATTTAGATTTAGAGTACTCATTGTGATTGATGTTACTACACACAGCTGTAGCTTGTTGGTAATGATGGATCTTACTACTATTTCTTCAACAAGGGAATTCACTCTACAGATAGGGAATGTGTTTTTTTTTTTTGGTGATAAGTTACAGATGGGCATTATGTTAGGGATTGTTTGAGCTTGATGGTAGATTGGAGGATTAAATAATTAATCTCCGTGAAGACTATGGGAACAATTTGGCGAGAACTATCACTCATTAGACACATCTTGACGTGGAACTCGTTTTTAAATATGTTCTTTTATTTTAAAACATTACTTTATAACTACCACACTTTGGGCACTTGTGAAACAGTCTTTCACTTCAAAACATTAAAACAGACTGCAATTTCGAAGAAAATAACATGGTCACCAACAATTAAAATCTAACCAATGTGATTTGTGCCTATATCCCTTCTCCTTAATTGTTTTGGTTTTAGGAACTTTAAGGCTTAAAAATTCCAATTTATATAACTTTTCAAAATTGATATTAGGACGTGCACCATTGGACTGTCACACTAATTTTCCACCGTTATAGACTGTCAAAAAAATTTCTTACCATTTTGGTATAATAAACAATGATTTTTTTTTCATGTATATATATATATATATGTATATATATATATTACATTTATTTGTCGCAAAGTCATTGCTGTGTTGTATTCTAGTTTTTGAAAATTACCATCTGTGTGTGTTTGTATGGGGTCGTAAATATGTCTTGTGATTCCCATGTATCAGTGCTTAGTTACAATTGCACCCTCTTGCAGCATTTTGGGTTTATCCAAGAAAGGTGTGTGTATTGTTGGAATAATTAAGTATTACACAATCATTTTGACAACAAAATTTTACCCCATATTAATTTCACATCCACAAACTTGACACTTTTGCTTACAAAAGTTAGTGTTAGGATTGAGCATCATACCCAAATTTTACCCTGCAGCAGGGTTCCAAGAAAATAAAATTATTACCTTTAGGCATGAATTCATATATGGTCTGTGAATTGGAGTTTCATGGTGCCAATGATGTAAATGAATTTTCATCTTAAATGGCAAATGGGATGCTTGATTTCACTTCATAGGGATGTGATTTTAATAAAAGGATCTTCAATTAAATCTGATGCTTCCTCGATACGCTACAACACAACATCCTTGATGGACAATATGTTTATACATGTGCCAACAAATTATGAGAGTGACAGTTCAGTTATTACAGAAGGTGACATGAAATAGTTCACATACAGGTGAAGGCAGAAAGGAAATGCAATACCTGATCAAATGACAAGAAGTTTTGTTAACAGGACAACCTTCTATTGACATGTATTTTGAAGTGGATTTAATTAGATCAAGTTTAACTGCTTATGGGATTGTCTGGTGACCTTTCCTGCGTTGAGCTTTCTGGGATTGTTTTCCTGGGTCCAACTAATAACTAATGCAGATTAACAAAGTTGGAGTTTCTTTGTTGGTTCCCCTTGATGTTCTGTGTATTAGATAGTGGACCAGGGTTTTAATGCTCATGAAACATGGGTTTCCTTTTCTTTTGTGGACTTTGAGATGCTACTTTATCTGGTGAAATTCAGGACGGCACAAGTTCTGTTGGGTTCTTTGTTGCTGCTGTAATTTCTGAAATGAGTTTTTATTAGAAACTGGAATATTAAATTGAGTTATGTGCTTAATAAACTAGCTGTCGCAGGAAGTGAACTAAAATAAGAAAATAGTTCTTCTCCCTTGTTTGACTTAACAGTGTATTTCCCACCATGGAACTACTACATGGCATCTCTTTGTTTATTCTTGATGATGCCATCTTCTCAAAATATTTGCTGGTACTCTTGCTGTCAGTTGTGTTTGTAATGAAGATTGTGTCAATGCAGCTATGAACTCTGAGGGTTGTGCAACAGAAGTCCTAATGCATATTTCTCCATTCTGTCCTTTTGTGCTTTCTCGATAGCATGGAAATCAGTGAATCATCCATCCTCCTAAAAAAAATATACTTCTTTTCTTTTCATCAGCTCCTTGGTTTCTTTCATGGAATAAACATTTCCAAAAAAATCCACTTAGTTTCTCTTCTTTAGCTCCGTGGTTTCTTTCAGGAACAATCATTTGTTGTTGACAGTTACGGTCTTTTGTGTACAGAAAGAGGATGTCCATCACTCTATTATATCTGACCTTCAGAATGGGAACTCAGAAACAAGAAGGCGGCTGGCTGTCTACTGTTTGAAGGTGCATACACACACACACATATTATTGGTGCACATTTTAGCATGATCTAGTCCTTGCTTTCTCTTTATGGAATCACATATCTGGATTTCAATGTTTTCACGAATTGAAAGTTTTGCGGGCTATAGAGGACATAAATGATTTTTTAACATATTAATTATTGTATTTTATTATTTTAATTTAGCTTCCTTCTAGTAGTAGGTTTCTTTATTTATTATAGAATTAGATAATATTAACCAGGATATTTTTGATATCTATTATTGCTTACATAGCAACACTACGACATTCTGGACCATGACAAGTCTGATTCTGCTCTATTTCACGAGTTAAGTGTTTTATTCCTCCGGCCATTGAAGAGCAAGAGATATCCATACGAAAAAATGATTTCATCAAATGAAGGATCTCTTGAACATATGGCTGTACTTAACTTGTCCCATCCTATTGATGGCTCACCAATAGAAGATTTTTTAAGTCAGAACTGATTGACTTTGTTGGTGTTAAAATTTTATTTGGCTTATCACATAATGTTTTGTGGATCTTGTTAGCAGCTTCACAACCACAATTAATTAGCAATGGAAGAAATTAAAACAACATACATATTACCAATATTTGATTATTTAGCATGGTAGAGTTAAATATTTCAAGACAAACGCGTGGATGAGTTTTTATTTTATTTTATCTTATTTTTTTAGCAGAGGAGAATGATGTAGACTATATAGGACATAAAGGATCAATTTTTGAATTTATTAATTGTTTTATTTTATTATTTAATATTCTGTTTCCTTTTAGTATTAGGTTTCTTTATTTAATAGTTAGAATATTTTTGAAGTGATTGTTATTCATTATGGTAGGTTATTAGCCTAAATAACGTTTATGGTTTGTTATTAGCTTATAAATAACGTGTTTGATATTGTAATTGTCAGAGTTGATTAATGAATTTGTGTTTAAGGCTATGAAATTGTGTTAAGAGTTGTGACACCCGTTTTGTGCTACCCTTCGTTTCGCTACTGATTTTATAGGCCAAGGGCATTGGGTTGGTTTGTCAATGATGATGTGTGGGCCTTAAGGCTCCTTTGTTTTTTTGGCTACCAATTTGTTATTCAGGCAGCAAATTGCCATTAATGTTCACTCAGAAGACCAGTTAGGCAATATTTTCACGAAGCCTTTACCCTGTACCTCTTTTCAATAGTTGTTTTCCAAGTTTTGCATATTTGATCTCTATGCTCCAACTTGAGAGGGAGTGTTCGATTTGTAAAATTTATTTTGTTCTCCTATTTATATCTGGAGGGTATTCTTGTGTTTTAGTGTTCTATTGTCTTAATATGAATACTTAAGTATAAAGGGACATATTACATAACCTTAAACCTATCCTCTAATCTCTCTTTCCCTTCCTATCTTTTTCTTCTCTTCTTTCTCCCTATCCCTAAAACCATTGTCTTTTCTCTTCAACTATCCTAACGTCCCTCTTTGGCCCTCTCAAAAGGAAATTTGAAAAGTGATTAGCCCTCTCAAAATTGAGTTTTTTAGTCTTTGACTTGTGGAAGTCTCATGACTTAGGACATTATTCAAAAGAGTAGGTTAAATAGCTATAATTGCCCTCAGTAGTGCTAGTGCATTATGATTTATGTGTTGGAGAATGAAGAATCTCTGGATCACTTATTTTAGCATTGTGTGTTGGCTCGATCATTATGGCATCGATTGTTTGGAATGGCGAATATTCGTTAGGTAGCTTTGAAATCATGCTTGCAAATGGTTGATATTGATTTCGGGTGGTTTGGGTTCAATAGGAAATGGAAATTTTTATGGCATTGTGCAATTTTTACAACTTCTTGGGTCATTTGGTTGGAACGAAATGTATGGATTTTTTACGATAAGTTTGAGGATATTCATTGCTTATGGTATAAACTACACTATCTATGTTACTTTTGGATTTTCGTTTCTTATCCTTTTAAAGGCATTTTCATTGTTTTTGGTATTGAGGGATTGAAGGGCAGTGTGCAACTTATATAATTGTATACTTACGCCCTTTCTTTCTTTTTATTTATTTATTTATTTTTTCTTCCCTTGTTGGGGGACATTTTGTCCCCACACCTCTTAGTCATAGGTGCCCGGTCTATTTTTATTTGAGTGGCCTAGGTCTTCTATTTTCCTCCTTCCAAAGCGCCAAAGTCGCCTATCTTGTTAATAGAATAGTATTAGGCTAAATGAAGGCGTTAATCCCAATATGGTACGCAACAGTTTATTTATAGAACAACGAGACCACATAATAAGATATGGTGTGCCTAACCACACCGGATAATAATAATAATAATAATAATAATAATAATAATAGTAATAATATAATTATAATAAAGCTAACACCCTCCCTCAAGCTGGTGCATATATATCTAACATGCCCAGCTTG